>JAJIBD010021509.1:0-19344 GCA_021461705.1 Cryptotis parvus
CTATTCATCGATTTGCTCGAGCGGGCACCAGTAACATTTCCATTGGACCCTATCACGTGCCAATGTAGCCAAATGGCATCTGGTTGATTCAGGAATATGAAGAGCCTCAATCCATTCCTTCAGGGTCTTAACAAGGAAGTCTGACCATCTTGTAGGTGGCCAGCAACGTGATCTTTTGACATCACGTGGGATCCAGTCGGTAATGGCTCTAGTCCAGCTGTTGTCTCCAAATCGCATTACATGTCCAGCCCATCTGATTTTCAAAGCCTTGGCAAACGAGACAGCGTCCCTGATTCTGGAATAGAGATGGAGGTTAGAACTCCGGATTCCTTCACTCACTTGAGTGAGACGTGATATTCCAAGCATAGCTCTTTCGATTCCTTTCTGGGAGACCCGAATAGCATTCTCATCCTGCTTTTGTAGGGCCCAGGTCTCTGAGGCATATATTAATGCAGGGAGAACAGTAGAGTCAAAGAGATGTGCCCGGAGCCAGGGGTTCTTTGTCCTTTTAGATATTTCTTCAATGCCTTTGAAGGCATTCCATGCCGCTCTCTCTTCCTCCTGCGCAGCTCAGGTTTTAGGTCGTTAATCATGTTGATTTCTAGACCTAGGTACTGCTGCATTCAGAGATGTTTGTTCCATTGAGAGTGAATGGGGCCTCAGGAACTAGTTCATTTTTCATGAACATAGTTTTCTTCAGATTCAGCTGTAGACCTATCTTTCCACATTCTCGGTCAAAGTCAGCCAGCGTGTGCCGCTTGGCTAATGTTTGGTGTTATTAGGACGATGTCATCAGCGAAGTGGAGGTGGTGTAGTTGCCGACCATCTATCTTCACTCCCATTCCTTTCCATTCTAATTGTCGCATGATGTTCTCAAGGGTGGCGCTGAAGAGTTTTGGTGAAATGGTATCACCCTATCAAACCCCTCTTTTGACATCAATGATCACTTCTTTGTAGAATGGTGAGATCCCTGGTGGTGAATCCGTAATACAGCTCATGAAGGATCTTGATGTATTGGGTTTGAACACCCTGTTTGGCTACGGCTTCGATGGCTGCTTCAGTCTCCACAGAATCAAAGGCTTTCTGTAAATCAATGAACGTGAGACAGAGCAGCATCTTGAACTCCCTACAAACCTCAATGAGCTTGGTTACCGTGTAGATATGGTCGACTGTGCTGAATCCTTTTGGAAGCCTGCTTCCTCGCATGGTTGTCCTTCATCTAGTGTTCTGCTAATCCTGTTCAGGATGACTCATGTAAACAGCTTGTAGATGATGGACAACAGGCAGATGGGGCGATAGTTGCTGATTTCGTGAATGTCTCCCTTCTTGAACAGTAGAACTGTCCTGCTGGTTTTCCATTGGGAGGGTACCTTTGCGTTCAGTGCCCTCCCAATGGAAACGCCATGTTCAACACCGAACATGGCTGTCAACATTGATTCATTTGAATCCTCTAACAAACCGAATAGGACGACTACACTTGAGGACATGTGGCCCACTGCCAGCAATTTCTATCTTCATTGTCTATGCACCAACATCCACATACAAAGAAGATAAAATTGAGAAATTCTACATGGAATTGGAGGAGTTCTATAAAAAAGATCATACCTTCTACAAGATCATAGTTGGTGATTTTAATGCCAAGATAGGACCGAGAAGATCAGCTGAAGAACTCCACATGGGACCCATGGACTAGAATGGAACGATCAGGGTGAGAGACTATCTGAGTTCATAATGTCCACCAAGACCATTCATGGTAACTCACAGTTTCAGAAGGCTGAAGCGAAACGTTGGGCATGGGAATCTCCTGGCGGACAGTTCCACAATAAAATTGACCACATCGTCTTCAATTGACGTTTTTGTCTTACCGATGTTGCTGTCGTCCCCAAATTCCAAACAGGATAGGCCACAGTCTCCTTCGTGCAAAATTTTACTTCCTGCAACTGGGAAAAAGGCTGCAAAGTTTAAGAAGAGAACTCCCAGAATGACCACCAACTGGGAACTCTTTGGCACCATTGCAGCAACATGGGAAGATACCATCATTGACAACATCGATGAAGAATACAACCGACTGGTTCAGCACCTCCATGATTGTGCAAAGAATGGCGAGAGAGAGAAAGACACAAAAGAACGCCTGCCTTCAGAAACTCTAGAGCCCTTTGCCAACGTGGCAATGTGCGAGCCTCAGGAGACGAAATGCTAACGTCCAAGCTTGCTAAACGGTGCAGAGAAGCGATAAAAGAAGACCTCAAAGACAGAAGAGCAGAAATACTGGAAGATGCAGCAGAAGCCGGGAAAAGCATTCGCACTGCCTGCCTGTCCTTCACCAACTATAAGACCAAGATGACTGCCCTCCGACGCCGTGATGGATCTATCACATCTTCCAGAAAGGCAATGGAGAAGATTATCCAGGACTTCTACTCAAATCTCTTAGATAGCCACATCCACCTGCCCACATACCAAATTCCACAGGATGGATATGTCATTCCCAACGTTCTCCCTTCTGAAATCCAACATGCCATCTTGTCGGTAAAGAAGGGAACAGCACCAGGCCCAGACAAAGTCAGACCCGAATACCTGAACAATCTGCCATCGGAACTAATCAATACACTAGCTCGGCTCTTCACATAATTTTAAATTATCATAATTATTATAAAATAGTAGCAAGGTACACAGTAGATAGTATATTTAAAAAAAAATTAGATCCTATCAATATTTTTTTTCGTATGCTCACACAGGTAAACACGATATTTTGATGTGCCAAATAAATCATTGAGTATACCCTGACTTAGTATTAAATTATGAGTATTTTAGAAATCCATTTAGACAATTGTCTTTAATAAAAACAGCTGACTTAAAACAAAGATGAATGCAGTATATCTTGTAAATATAATTTCTATGAATCTTTTTATAATGTTGTAAATCGTTAGATAACTAAAGACACAAACCAGCAACAATAAAATAAAATCTCCTGACTTCTTGAATTTCTTCATCATAGCACTCTAATATCAGTTTCCTTTTATTTTTTTTTTTTGGTTGTGTGATTTTTATCCATTTGTTTCATTTGTGCTTGCCATACAGGGCTCTGCCCTCAGAAATCACTTGTGGTAGGGCTCAAGGGAACATAATGAGGTCCTGGGGAATGAATTCAGGTCTGCTGCAGACAAAGAAAGTTCTTTCCCTATGTACTCTGGCCTCAACACACACTCTTGTTTGACTGTTTAGGCCAACAAATCAAAAGTGAATTTATTGACAAGGAGCTCTTGCTATCATTCTGTAGAAGTGTGTGTCTCTGTGAATATTATCTTGTATTAAAGATGCCCCATCAATGATTCTTGCAAAGATGGTTTCAAGGCTATGAAATTCCAGAGCTGTTGCTTATCGATGAAGTTCTGCATCAATTCTTAATTGTTGAGAATAATCTAGATGATACTATACTCTTAATGAGGTGTTCTTATCACTGATTTTTTAACTGTATCTTAATGTTTTGTTTTAGCTTGCAGTATCTCATTTGATAAATCTGCTGTGAACGTTAAAGAAGTTTCTTTGTATGTAATCTTATTTTGAAACTTTCAATATTCTGCCTATTTTTTGGCCTTTGTAATTCTGATAATGTGTCTTGAAATAATTTGAAAATTTTCCATTTTACTGAACAGCTGACAGTCTACAAAATTAATATGCAAAAATCTTTTATATGTAAGCAATGTAATAGAGTGAGGTACTTTTTTAAATATAATGAATAAAAATCACAATTATACTTCAGAAAACAAAGTGACTAAGAATCAACTTGACAAAAGGGGTAAAGGATTTTATTTATTTTAAATCCTATATATCACTAGTAAAAGAAATAAAGAAGACACAAGCAAATGGAAACACATCTTACTGCTCATAGTTTGGAAGAATTAACATTGTAAGTGACACTCTTGCCAAAAGCACTGTACCAATTCAATGCAGTCCCAATGAAATACCAGAGTACACTTTTTACATATTTAAACATTACTGAAATTTATAAAAGGTAGTAGACCCCTTAAAATAGCACAAACAATATGCGGGGAGGAGGATGGGAGGTTTTTCCTTCCCCAACTTCAAATTACACTATAAAACTGATCATCAAAACAGTGTGGCAATGGAATAGACAGACTCTCACACCAAGGAATATAATTGAGAGGTCAAAGATAAATATTAGGATTAATCTTTAATAAATAGTAAAATTAATATGAAGTACAGAAAGAAAATCTCGTCAACAAATTATATTGGCAAACATGTTTTTTATGCATGCAAAAAATAGCGAACTCAGTTCCCTTTCTAACAGTAGGCACAAAAGTCAAATGAAGAAGTATTAAATATCTAAATTTTAGATGTAAACCCAAAAGTTATAAAGGAGGATATTGATATTGTTTAGAACCAACTCAATACTTATGGTATTGAGTCTAGGGTATCTTCAAAGATTCAATGCCATTGGCCAAGTTAATTGAAAAACAAATAGACTGCATCAAATGAAGTAAATGCAAAATAAATAATGGCCAGAATAAAAGATATACTATGTACTGAGAGAGAATACTTGTCTACCACTATCACCTGATAAAAGGTTAATATCACAGATATATAAATCACTGTTATGAATAGTAGTCCAAGAAAAAAAATCCTTAAGAAATTGGAGGAAAGAAATGAATAGAATTTTCCCTCAAAGGAGACATACAAATGGCCATATGGTATATGAGAAATGTTCTACAATGGAAATGAAATGACAACAACGGTATGTCACATCCTTGAAACTGACAGGTATCCAAAAGAATAGAAACAACTAGTGTTGGCATGGATGTGGGGGCAAAAGGGAGCCTCATTCAGTGCTGGTGAAAATGTCTGAATGGTGGATACAACTGATCCAGCATTTCTTGAAAATAATATGAACACTTCTCATAAAACCAGAAATTGAGCTTTCAAATGACTCAACATATCTTCTTCATGGCATCTTCTCCAAAGATGAGAAGATTTATTATTAAGAAATGAAAATTTCTTATTAAGAAATGAAAATTCACTTTACTCCTCTCATCATTGAAGTACTATTTATTATACCCAGAGCTCTGGAAATAGCTCATGCTATGAATAGATGACTGAATAAAGAAACTATGCTCAATATACATGGCTATAAGAAATGATGAAATATTATACAAATAATGAAAAGGAGAAATAATTTTTTAAATTCCCATTCATAATTGTGCCTCAGAAAATCTAGTACCTTGGAATCAGCTTAACTAAAGATGTGAAGGATCTATACAGAGAAAGCTAAAGAATACTACTTCAAGAAATTAAAGAGGACATGAGGAAAAAAAGAAAGACAAATGACCTGCACTGGGCAAGGAGTATTACCATTATCAAAATGGCCATAGTTACCAAGATTTATACAGATTTGGTGAAGTCTCTCTAAGGACACCCATGACAATTTTTAACGAAATAGATCAAACATCCCTGAAATCTAGATGGAACAACAAACATTGCCAAAGAACTAAAGCAATTGCTGAATAAAAAAGATCAAGGGCATCACTTTGCACAACTTCAAACTGTATTATAAGTTGTAGTAATTAAAACAGTATGGTATTGAAATATAGAAAGACCTAGATCAATGGAGTAGATTTGAATAACCTGAGACAGACACTTAGGAATATGATTGGTTAACCTTCATAAAGAAGCAAAAAATATAAAATGGAGCAAGGAAAATTTCAAAAAGTGGTTTTGTAAAAACTGGTTGACTACATAAAAAAAACCCCAGAACTATTTCTAATAGTTCTAATGATTTCTAACTATTTTCTAATAGATGCCATTTTTAATGGCATCATGCATAAAAGTCAAATAAAAGTTGATTGAATCCATAGGTATAGGTCCAAAATTTGACCTGGATCTATAAGGTACATGGAGGAAAATATAAGCAAAACATTCCATGTCACTGACTCTAAAGACATCTTCAAAGATAAAATAACACTGACCAAGCAAGTGAAAGTAAAAGCAAACAAACAGAACAATCACTGTCTCTGTATCACTGTCTTCCCGTTCATCATTGATTTGCTCTAGCGGGCACCAGTAACATCTCCATATGTCCTATCCCATGCCAGTAGAGCCCAAGGGAATCTGCCTGCTCCAGGAACATAAAGAGCCTCAAACCATTTCATCGGTCATGGGAATGAGGTCTATAATTGTTACTGTATTTGGCATATCAAATACAACACGGGTAGCTTGCCAGGCTCTGCCGTGCAGGTAGCATACTCTTGTAGTCATCTCTACATCCAGCATTTATTGATGAACCATGTGCCAGCAAGCGGCCACGTACAAAGCTTCTGTTCTGCATTTCAAAGGAAACAATGACCAGGATAAAAAGATAACCCATGGAATTGAAAAAATTACTTACCCCAAACCAATCTGATAAGGGGTTAATATTTATAATATACAAATCACTGGTAGAATTTTAGTAGAAAAAATCCAACCCTATCAAAAAAAGTGCTGAGAAGAGAAGAGAAGAAACTCCCTCAAAAAAATAAATGCAAATTGCCAAAATTCCTATAAAAAGGCTCTGCATTGATTAGAGAATTATCACGGAGATGCAAAGCAAGATAACAATGAGATATCATCTCACAACACAGACAAATGGAGAGCTAAAAGAACAAGAACTATCTGTGCTTGTGCAGATATGGAGGTATCAGAAGAGAACTCTCATTCACTTCTCTTAGGGATACTGATTGATCTGCTCTTTTGGGAAAACAAATGCAGATTTTTTTTACATTCCTCAGAAAAAAAAAACCTAGAAAATGAGCTTCCATATGACTCCAGCAATACCACTTCTGGGAATATATCCAAAGGGCCCATTAAAACCACAATGCAGGATAGCCATTTGCACATGTATGTTAATTTCAGCACTATTTACAATATCCAAACCTGGAAACAATTCAAGTGCCTGAGAACAGAAGACTAGATAAATAAACTATGGTACTTCTAAGCAATGGAATACTACATAGTCATTATACATTCATTATAAATGAATGGTCATGGAAAGTATTATGCTGAGCAAAATGAACACAAAGCAAGGGGCAGACATAGAACGATCATACTCATTTGAGAAATATTTTTTTAACATAGTATCAGAACAACATCCAAATAAATGAAGGCCTGGAGGAATCATTTATGGTTGTAAGCTTACAAAAAGTGGGGAGATGTATTTAGGGCAGAGAAACTATTATTATCAAAGTCTATTATGACTCTGATAATAATAGTAAAATGGTCACTATGGACAAGAACTGGGTGCTGTAAGGCGGTAAAGTGATATGTATGGTACTGTTTCAGTAACAGTACTACAAACCTCAGTTCCGAAAAGGAAGAAAGAGTGTGTAGAGAAAGAAAATTATCTGCCATAGAAGCAGACTTGTAGCCAGAGCAATAGCACAGTGGGTAGGGCATTTGCCTTGCATGCAGCCGACCTGGGTTCGATCCCTGACATCCCATATGGTCCCCTAAGCACCACCAGGGGTAAATCCTGAGTGAAGAGCCAGGAGGAACCCCTGAGCATTGCTGAGTGTGACCCAAAAAAAAAGAAAGAAAAAAAAGAAGCAGACTGGTGGGTGGGGTGGGAAAGAAACTAGAGATGTTGGTGGTAAGAATTGTACAAAGATTCATAAGCATGCATGTTGGAACATTGAAACCCGATCTTGAACAACTTAACTGTTTATCTCATGGTGACTCAGTAAAAATAAAAATAATAAAGATAAAATCATATAATTTGCTGCTATTGTTTGGATCAGTAGAAGGGTCTCTCTCATATGTGGGAGATAAATATAGTAGAGAATTAACAAATTCCCCAAAGTAATAGAAACTGAAAACTGATCTTCAATAGGAAACTTACCTGAGGTGATGGAAGAAATAGAATGGGGAAAACACCAGGATAATGTAGAAAGCGGACACTCTGGTGAGTGTTTGGTGCTGGAGTGTTTTATTCAAGAAACCCTACCATTAACAGTTTTGTAATCATAGTGCCTAAAATAAAGTGAAAATTTAAAAAATGTATATGCATCTCTCTTTTCTGATGTCAATTTACCAGCTTTATTTAGTCAAGACACTATATGAAAGTTAGAAAGTCAAATTAAGTTCTACCAAGTTTGCCTTCATTCTCTTTCTCCCAAAATAATCATCAGATGAGACAAAAAAAAAGATGTTGGTATTCAATTATCTTCTGATTATGGGTTCCTACACAACTATTACAATCAGAAATGATGAAACCCTTGTAACTTCTTGAAAAATAAGTTTAATATTTGTGTGTCTCAATTTCCTCTATAAATGGAATCAAAATAAACTCTTACTTTTGAAGGGTGGTATTAGGTAACAGATGAATTAACATTTGCAACATTTAAAATAATATCTACATTCCAGTAATCATCATTGGACATACAAGAATGTCTTATTATGACTTTTATAAGTGTATTTCCCAAAACGTCCTCTTCCTCAGTTGTGGTGGCATCAGTATCAATATGTGTGCATGTATAAGCCTCTGGTAAGATCACTAAATACAAATGGGAAAAGATCCTCTTTACAATTACTTATTTATTTGAAAATGGGCTCATCAACTCTGCCCAAATGAAGACTTTGAAGGCTATTCAAAATCGATGTGAATGTCAACACACTTAAACAAATGGCCAAGTTACCTTGTGATAAGCACAATGAACAAATCAATGAAACCCATTAGAAGATACTTAAGAATAATAAATTATAAAGCGATAAATAATATGTCAGCAATAGCTCTCAGAAATCGAATTAAAGATGTCAGAATTGAAAAGCACCTAGATATTCCCAATATAACTTAAACCAAGGTAAAATATATACATTATTGTTAAAAGAATAAACTTTAATATAAACAAGTTGCATGCAAGTCAATTTACATGTTATGTATTCCTGCTTATAAATCTCCTGAGAATACAGTAGGAATTATCTCTTCCTTCTGCCAGTGACTTTCAACCAAACTGTTTTTATCATCATAAATAAAAAATATTGATTAGGGCATCTTAGTCACCACTACCACAGATATATAAGCAACACACACCACACACACACACACATACACTTGTTCTATGCTAGTTGCAGAGGAAAAACTAGTATATCATTTTATAATGTTTAGTATTTTCCAATATCCATTCTTAACAATGCACTTATTGGGGCTGGAGAAGTGGTATAGTGAGTAGGTTGCCTGCCTTGCATGAAGCTAACTCTGGTTTGATCCACAGAATACTCCATGTTCCCATCAGCACAACCAGGACTGATTCCTTTGTACAGAGACATGTATAAGTCCTGCATACCACTGAATGTACTCTAAAATAAAAACACTCAAAAAGAGTAATACTTTTTCACATTTAACTTATTAAAAATTACAAGGGATTTTGCATGTCCACAAGTGAAAACAGTAGATCACAGAAATAAGTCTATTATGTTATACTTTGAGGGACACTGAGCAGGTTGTGGTGGATTTGGGGTGATTAATGCCTTAGTCATTTACCCTTAAATCACATATCATATTATTGTATCACTTTTATTTTTAAATAGTCATGCTACTAAAGCTCACCATTGAATATACACAAAAGAGACTTAAATGATAAACTCTAAATACCTGCAACGCTAACCACAATGTAATGGAAGAGGGAGAGAGATGCAGAGACAGAGAGAAAGAGACAGAGAGATAAAGAGAGGAAACTGGTTATTTGCTATTGAGGCAGCCTGGGGTTGGGTGGGGGGGGAGTGGTACATTGGTGGTGGAAATGGGGCACTGGTGGAGGGATGGGTGCTGAAATATTGTATTACCAAGAAATATTGTATTACCAAGAAATATTGTATTACCAAGAAATATTGTATTACCAATTATGAACACCTTTGTAATTGTATGTCTCCACTGGTGGTACAATAAAAATTTTTAAAAAATCAATGCAAAACCAAAAAAAAATAAAATAGTCATGCGAGTTTTAGAATAAAACTGTTGTCAATCTGTACATACTCTTCAGAAAATCTGAACCCAATTAAACCATCTGTTGTTACCCTGAGGCACACTACCACAAATTTGCCTTTAATGAGTTGCTTGATGGTTTCAGTAAAGTTCTTGTCAAGGACAATGTGTTTGCCAGTTAATAAGCCTTCAAGAAATCTTAGATCTGAGATAAGTTCAGGACTATGCACTTTTATGCTATGAAATGGTCAATGTCAAAACAATTATGTGAAATTTTGATTTGTCTCAATTTAGCAACAAAACAATTTTTTCATATACTTTCAAATTTATTATTATTTTGAAGGAAATTACACAGTCCTGAGACAAAACCTTGATTTCATTGTTGAATCTGCATTTTGTAACAATTCTGAAGAATGACAGTTTTAAAGAATATCACTTGAAAGAATCACTTGAATATTTTGAATGGTCATATTTAGCTTACTGATATAAATTCTTTATGCCCCACAGATACTACATATCTCAATTTGTAATTATAAAAAATACTTTCCTTTGGACATGCTATATCTGAGGACAATTCAAATTATTATTGATATAACATTTGGAGGGAATTGTAGTGTAGAGTTGTGTTTGTCTTTGTGTGTGTGCATGAACATGAGCACATGTAAGTGTATGTGAATGTTTTTATGAGAGGAAAAGACAGGTAGAGATGAGGAGAATAGGATATTAGGAAGTAGCACAACAAAAATTATTATTATTATTATTATTATTATTATTATTATTATTATTATTTTGCTTTTTGGGTCACACCCAGCAAATGCTCAGGGTTACTCCTGGTTCTGTATTCAGGAATTATTCCTGGCGGTGCTCGGGGACCATATGGGATACCACGGATTGAACCTGGGTCCAGCCGCATGTGAGGCAAGTGCACTACCTGCTGAACTATCGCTCTGGCCCCGAAAATTATTTTATAAAAGAGTAGAATAAGAAAGAAGTACAAAATGCAGGAAAAGGTTGTACAGAAAGGAATTACCATTTTATCAATTACTAAATTAAGTATTTGTTAACATAGGATAACCTAGGAATTTTTCCATATAAATTCAGAAAATAGTCATCATACTCAGGCATTAAACTGTTGTTTAAAGAAATTTTACAAATACATACACACAAAATTTACATTTATACATACATATCACAGTTTTTGTATAAAACATTGAAATATCTGTTTTTGCCAATGTTAATTATATCTGTGAATCGATGAACAGACCTGAATATTCAGTACTACTGTCACCGCCACTGTCTACCCATTGTTCATCGATTTTCTAGTGGGCACCAGTAACATCTCCATATGTCCTGTCAAAAGCAAGTATAACCCAAGGGCATCTGCTTGCTCCAGGGACAGGAAGAGCCTCAAACCATTCTTTAGGTCATAGAATTGAAGTCCATAGTTGTTACTAGTTTTTGGCATAATAAAACACGGGTAGCTTGCCAGGCTCTGCCGTGTAGGTGGCATACTCTCAGTAGAAGGCTCTCATCTCAAGCATTTACTGATGAAACTTAAAGGGAAAGATCAGGTTTTCTCGTGGATGGAGCTCTGAGGAACTAGAGTCTGGATGTTGAGAATGACTGACTGCATGATGTGTGGGTTGCTCTAGCTTCTTGCTAGGCTTACTGGTATCAATAGAACCAGACTAGGTTAGAACCTGGCTAGAACTATACAATGTATAAATGTGAAAGTTCCTGGGAAGGACCTTATCCTAAAATCAGCATTATATAAGAATATTGCACAGATTTTGATCAGTGACAGCAAAAAACAAAATTATCTTTTCTAAAGTCTTACTCACATATTTTATGACACACAACATAAAATAGAGAACTACTTATTTTAAATTTTGAGTTGTGGCATATACTTTAACTAGGTATTTCCCAAAGATGTTCCACTGAATGTGATACTCCCTAAAGAATTACATAACAGAGAAATCTTGGAAGATTTCCATTCCACATTAACAAGTATAGTTCAATAAAATTTTTGTGACCAATTAAAATTTTTTCACTAACCTAGAAAATAATAAGAATGCATATATTAAAATAAATATCATTTTATATGCTATAAGCAATAATCTTGTATGAAACTTTCATATATGCTATTAATATGCTATCATATGTCTTATATGCTATCAGCATTGGACTTGAACTAGGAAAAAAATTGAAGGGCAAACACAACAGTAATGGAAGATAACAACACATAAAGTTCTAGGGGTACAAGGGGAGATTAATTCTATGTTCTCAGTATCTGTGATTTGTTCTTGTAACAGTTTTTATCATATCAATTACTTTACTGAGAAATATTCATTATAAAACGTTTCTGTTTCAAATAGCCTTCTAACTCCCATATTAATTTAAGGGAGAGGAAGGAAAACACAATATATTAAATCCTATATGTATATCTATATGGAAACAGACACTATCTACTGGGAATTGATCTGTCAGTGTTTCTCAACTTGGGTGATATTATTCCATGGGAGTGCTGGAACAATGAAGGGTAGAAGTGGCCTCTGGTGCATGTGGGTGTGGGTATTTGTTTGTTTAAATAAAGCATATTTACAAGGTGTAGCTGTGTAATTTATTTTCCTGAAAAGGAAGCAGTAAGCCAGGTACATTTTTGGAAACCCTGCCTAGGCCATCCTCTGTATGGATTCTCTTCTGGACATCAGGCTCTGTCTTCAGAACATTCTGGAAGAATGTTGCTGGATCATCACTGCAGAAGGAGGCAATGCAACAGAAGGTTCAGTGATTGTTTTCTTTTTTTGACTATCGGGCATATCTGGACGTGTTCAGGCCTTGCATTTGGCTCTGCACTCAGAGATCACTTCTGGTGGATTAGGGGGACCATACAGGGTGCCAACTACTGAACCAGGGTCAGTGGCATGCAAAGCAAGCATCTTACTGTCATTCTGACCCAACTTCAGGGATTTTAAACTTGGACATTTTGGTTAATTTTAGGTTGATGTGACTTGTCACTATTAAGGCACAGTGACTGTATATGGGAATTTGACTTAAAGTTAATATATGGAAACACTAAAATGTCTAGGTTTTGCTCTGCATCCACAACAAGTCCTGTTCCGACTGATTTTATTTCTTATTTTGACATCCCGATCCCTTCTCACTTTTTTTCAATTAATTTCATTATATACTTTGAATACTTTGGTCCCTTTAAAAAATCTTTTATTGTCCTCTTACAACTTTATATTTTCACATTTAATTGCCCTTTAGGTTATACTTAAAACATTTTAAAGCAAACTAAGACAAAATTAATAGTAAGTTCTCCTAAGTTTAAAATGCCAGTAGATGGAGTAAAATTAAATTATTTAAATTAGTTATGTGTTTTAAAATAAGATGGTTTATTCTTATTTTAATATATAATGTTTACTCAATTGTTTTTGATAAATACTTATAATAGCATAGGTATTTATTTATACCACCTAAAATAATGTACTTCAAACTGGGTTTCTAAGATAGTTTCAGCATAGGTAAAATAACGAAACAGCCTATAAAATAAAAATATTTGAATTCAATTATATTCTTAACAGAATTTTCAAAAGAAATATTTTATGTGGAAGTAGAAGACATTCCTTCTGAGAAATAGAAGGAAAAATCTCCATCAAATGAAGACCCATTTCCTTGTAATAATCTTATGAGTCATATAACTAATGGGACCAGAATGATAGGATCATGGGTAAAAAACTTATTTGGCCTGTAGCTGACCTGGCACCCCAAATTCTTTGGTTCTCAAACCTATCAGGTATGACCCTGAGCACAGGATCTAGGAGTAAATCCTTAGCATTGCCAGGTGTACCTCAATTAAAAAAAAAAAAACAGAAAGAGCACATTACTAGTGATTTCTACATTTTGTATTAAACATTGATTTCTCTGTTATTATGTTGAACTGAAACAGTAATTAATCATTTAGTGTTTTGTCTGGAATTCCCTGTTTCTGAAGAATTAGGTTCTAAACCAGATGGAAATACTGGAGGAAATGAGAAAGTGGACAATTTATATCTAATTTGGAATATGAAGAGGATGTAGGGTCATTAAGCATAAGCTTCTCCTTTTGGAGACCTGAGCTATAAGGTACAGGAGGTAGGTCTTTTGCTTTGCACACAGTTGACCCAATTCAATCCCTGGCATCCCATATGGTTCTGCAAGCACTGTCAGGAGTAATTCCTTAGTGCAGAGCCAGGAGTAAATCCTGAGCATTTCTGGGTCTGACCTAGAAATACCTAACAATACTACTACTACTACTAATAATAATAATAATGATAATAATAATAAGTGTCTCCATTTTACATATAGAGCAGCAAAGATGAACAGAAGATAATTTATCCTCTTTCACATATCAGCCCCATCACATGTCTAGATATTTGTGCCAGCCCAATTCCAGAAATACCAATGATAGAATTAATTTAGCACCCTCAACATGGTTATCTAGTTTAGCTTCACTCCCACATAGGATATTTTACATTTTGTTGTGTATGTATGTGAGCAGAAGTGGGTGAAATTTGGGCACACTCAGTGGTGCCAGATCTCACTCCTGGCTCTGCATTCATGTATTACTCCTGGAAGTGCTCAGGGACGCAATTTTGGAGATCAAACAACTTTTGGCCACACGGTTGACAATTACTCTAATCTGTGCACCATCCTTCTAGTCCAAGATCAGTATGTTAAAAGTTATTTTAGTCCATGAAATTACAATTAATTGAGAAAAATCTCATCACTTTATATTGATTCACTAATTTCTGTTAACCAGGTGCTTCCAGCCCCATTTATATTGACATATTTATGCTTAAACTGTAAGTACTACCATCTGCTATTCCCTTCCAAATAACCTTTTATATCTTCAAACCACTCTTGTTTAATGTTGGATTTGGGGGGGGGTAAATAAAGAACAAACAAAACTCTTTGGGCACAATATTGCCATCTTATGCCCCCCCACCTAAAGAACTATGTCTGTTTTCTTCAACTTTAATCTCTTCTAGAGATGAAATAGAAGGCACAGAGGCAAACCAGACATAATTATATCTAGGATCCACTTCAAAAAGAACCCCCCCTAATCATATAAGGTGAGAGCCTTGAAATTTTACCTTATCTTCTTGCATACAATTAGATTATAATTAAGTAATTTACTTTTTAATTACTAAGAAACCATATGGTCTCTAACAACAGTAACACTCAGCATGAACATATTCAAGTTTCATTCATTTTTTTTTTCAAAAAGTCAAAAATATTGTTAAGACCAGAAATCAGATATTATTTCAGAATCAATACTGAAAGATTATAAAGCACACTCGCAAAAATATCGTGTCATAAGCAGAAAGATAGTGAAGATATTAAGGCATTTGCCTTGAAAACTGTCAAGCAATCCTGGCTAAATCTCTGATGCTATGTAGTTCCCTTTGCACTACCATGAGTGATCCTTCAGCATAGAGCCAGGAATATGCCCTGAACACCGCTGAGTTTGACACAAAACCAAAAATCTAAAGCCAAAACCAATCAACCAGTACCATTCTCAAAAACCTAGTTGTGCAATTAGTTAAAATGTGCAAACACACCAAAGAAAAAATTGCTAGCAATTCTCTCAGACTGCTTGTAAGGAGGGTGAATGCATTTTCTGAGTTATCCTTAACTTATAGTATGGCACATAAGATAAAAATGCATGGGAATTCACAGGAAGAAGTTGGATAGTATACTAACTGTTTCCCATCAAATTTTAATTGGTCAAGTTTTTAAACTTTGATATTCCTTATACTCAACTCATCTCTCCACAAGACTACTTTCACCATATTATAGGTTGACAAACTTCATCACTGTATCACTGTATCACTGTCTTCCCGCTCATCATCGATTTGCTCGAGAGGGCGTCAGTAACATCTCCATATGTCCTGTCTCATGCAAGTAGAGCCCAAGGGCAGCTGCTTGCTCCAGGAACATAAAGAGCCTCAAACCATTCCATAAAGTCATGGTGATCCATCAAATGATCAGTCAATTCAATTGAGGGTAAAAGCCAAAAGTAGTTATTTAAATACATGAATCTTTGCTGCACAGAACTGCAGAGTTTGCATGGTTCATGAATGTCTCACTCTCATATAATGACAAATAGTAATTAAGCTATCACAAATAAATCAGGTCCCACATTAAGAAAAAATATTAAATTTATTAAACTTCTCTGAAAATTTTGGCTTTTCCATAAAACACTGATTTTAGGAGGCCAGGGAGATAGTATAACAGGTAAGGCAGACCCAGGCTTAATCTCACATTCCATATTGTATCCAGGGTACTGCCAAGAGTGATTCCTCAGTGCAGAGCCAGGGAAACTCCTAAGCATTGCTAGGTGTGTACCAAAATGAAATAACAATAAAATTGAATTAAAAAAAGATACTGATATGAATTTGCAAACTGACTCCCACTTATTGGTTATAAGACTCTGTATAGTAAAATCACAATAGAAACAAATGGGAGAAATTAATGAAGTGATCACACATTGTTTTATAATGTCTCCAAATCCACTTAGAAGAATGATAAATTTCTGAACTCATTTGATCAGATCAGAATGGGAAATTAACCTATGTGATTTTTATTCTTGCAATATTGTATACTATATACAGAGTATTTCTTAGACCAGTTATGTCAAGTTTTCTTTCATGAAAAATATTGCATATCAATAACTAAATAAGTTACCTTAATAGTCAATTAATATTTTCTACTGAAGATAAAATAAGTTTCCAATAAAGGTAAAGGGCTCAATCCATACCAGGTTTCAATCACATAAACTCATCTGGATACTATGCTCCTGATCATTGTCTGTCAACTGAAACTTCTCCATGACTGTCTCCCTACTTTCTGTAAATTTGATGAATGTCTATAAAATTGATATCATATTTAGTTTACTGTTTAGTTTTTTATTATAAAAGGATGTGATGAAGGTTATATTAACATTCAGGTATTTCTGATGTGTTACAAAAAGCATGTGAGAAAGAGTCAGAATTTCAGATTTCTTTGTTTATACCACTCATCACCACCTCCCTGTGTTCACCATACTAAAAGTTCTCTAAGAAAGAGAAAGAGAGAAAAGAGATAAAGAACCTGCAATGAGGCAGGCTAGGGATTGTGGAGGGAATCAGGGACATTGGTGGTGGGGGAATGGGCACTTGGAGGGATGGGTGCTGGAACACTGTATGGCCAAACCCAAACATGAACATTTTGAAATTGTTTATCTCATGGTGGTATATTAAAATATATTAAACAAAAGAAAAGAAATCAAAAAATAGAAGTTCTCTAAACCCTTATTTGTGGAATTTTAAAAAATTTCAATAGGCTTGGCCTGATTATTCATTTCTTTTCTCTAGAGTAGCTAGAAAAATGTGGATGGAAATTCCATATTTTTAAAATATCACATACTGCTTGATTCATTAAAAAATATACATCTCTCCAAAGAAATTCCACGGGAACTATAAGCTCTCTTAAAGAAATTGAAGATCAAATATTACAAATTAATTTGCACCTAGCTTATTATCACTTAGAAATTACCAGAATTTTCTCCAAGTAGCAATTCCTAAGAAAAATGAAAAAAGAAAAAGTGAGTTATTTAATTTCCAAATTTGATCTATGCTATAAAGTTTTAATAATCCAAACTGCATGATACTGTTGTAGATAGATCAGTAGGCAAATAGAATAAAAAAAAGAAGAGTCCTTAATTAAAAACTAAGATTTATAGAACGCTAATCTATTACAAAGAAACTAGACTTTAGGAACTGACTTTATCAAGTATATCAAAGACAATCTCTTCAACAAAGACAATCTCTTCAACAATTGCTGTTCAGAAAACTGAACAATCACATTTGAATAAAGAAAATAAATTAAAACAGTCTATCCTATTCATTACACGCACAAAAGTAAACTCAAAGTGGATTAAAGATTTCAATGTAAGACCAGAAAATACATTGAAAAAATCAGCAGAATTCTTCAGGAACCTGACCCTAGAGGAAACCTCAATGAGATTATCATAGTGGCCAAAGCACCAAAAAATAAATTTCAAAATGACACTAATTCAAATTAAAAACCTACACAGAGAAAAGAAACTCAAGCTATTAAAAACAAAACAAAAAATGCTACTGAATGGAGAAATATTTGCACACAATACATCAGATAAAGGGCTTATATCTGAGTTTTATAAAAACACTCACAAAACTTCACAACAAAAATTTCAGTAACCCTATCCACAAATAGAATGATGAGATAAAAAAGACATTTTCTCAAAGAAAACCTATGATAGCCAACAAGAATATGAAAAAAGTATCTCGGCCATCACTCATGATTAGGGAAACTCAAAAAAATGAAAACAACACACAGACTCTACCTCACTCCAGTGGAAAGGCACATCAAAACTCTGAAATAGCCAGTGTTGGCAAGTTTCCTGAGAAAAGAACCCTTATCCACTGCTGGTGGAAACATCATCTTGTGGAAAGAAGGATGGAAATCTTCCATAGGAAGTCTTTGCTCTATGGAAAAAAAGAATGAAAATCTATCAAAACACAGGAAGAAAACCTCCTAATTACAATTCATACTTTATCCCTCTTGGCATCTGTACGCAAACACACAAGCAAAACATTATTCCTAAAAAGCGATATATGTACATCCATTGCACTGCCAGACTTATTTAAATAGCAAGATAGAAAACAATCTTTGTCCTAATGCCAACTGTGGATGAATGGATCAAGAAGTTGTGAGATACATATATACATAATAATATGTATGTATAATCAGTATATATGTGATATATATATGTATATATATAATACTGTGAACCTTTGGGGAAAAAACAAAATCGTTTTTTTGCAATTTGCAACAGAGGTAGAACTAGGGAATAGTTTCTCAATAGGGAAAGAACTATGGATATCATGCTGAGTGAAGGCAGTCAGAAATAAAGCGGATAGATACAGTATTATTTCTCACATATGTAGGACTTAAAGATACACCACAAAGGTAGCAAGTAAAGGCCAAAGACAACACAACAAGAATTTATACACAAAACTAAGTTAGTGGAGGACAGAGGGGTTGAAAATGTAGATGTATTTGGGTCCTTTAGAGAGGAGAGTGGGTGGTGGGTTTCGGAGAAACCATTATTAACAGTATCACTATTAATTTCACTGAACTCAATCAAAGAAAAAAATTTTAAGGAGGTTCCATAGTTTTAAGACTTATTTGTCAGGAACTAGAAGCATAGGAATTAAGAATTGTGTGTGTGTGCACGTGTGTGTTTTTGTGTGGGGTGTGTTTGTGTCTAATATTTATCAAGTTTTCATCTACGAAATTGGGAAATTCCT
>JAJIBD010021510.1:0-24827 GCA_021461705.1 Cryptotis parvus
CGGGAACTCAGGGGCGCCTGGGTGGGGGTCAGTCGGGCTGGAACCAAGGCACTTTGCCTTAGTTTCCCGTTGATGGAGTTTCCGCTCTTCCCTGGGGCAGCACAGGGTCAGCGGGAGCGCAAGAAATTACACACACACCTGTGGGAAGTCGAGGCGTTTCCCGGGAACTCCAGGGCGCGGGTAGGGGTCAGTCGGGCTGGAACCAAGGCACTTTGCCTTGGTTCCCGTTGATGGAGTTTCCGCTCTTCCCTGGGGCAGCTTAGGGTCGCGGAGGCGCAAGGAATTACACACACACACCTGTGGGGGAGTCGAGGCGTTCCCGGGAACTCAGGGCGCCGCGGGTGCGGGGTCAGTCGGGCTGGAACCAAGGCACTTTGCCTTGGTTCCCGTTGATGGAGTTTCCGCTCTTCCCTGGGGCAGCTTGGGGTCGCGGAGGCGCAAGAATTACTCACACACACCTGTGGGAAGTCAAGGCGCTTTCCCGGGAACTCAGGGCGCGCGGTCGAGGGGTCAGTCGGGCTGGAACCAAGGCACTTTGCCTTGGTTCCCGTTGATGGAGTTTCCGCTCTTCCCTGGGGCAGCTTGGGGTCGCGGAGACGCAGAGACTCACACACACACCTGTGGGAGAGTCGAGGCGTTTCCAGGGAACTCAGGGGCGCCGCGGGTCAGAGGTCAGTCGGGCTGGAACCAAGGCACTTTGCCTTGGTTCCCGTTGATGGAGTTTCCGCTCTTCCCTGGGGCAGCTTGGGGTCAGCGGAGAGCGCAAGAATTACACACACACCTGTGGAAGTAGGCGTTTCCGGGAACTCAGGGCGCGCGGGTCGGGGGTCAGTCGGGCTGGAACCAAGGCACTTTGCCTTGGTTCCCGTTGATGGGATTTCCGCGCTCTTCCCTGGGGCAGCTTGGGGTCAGCGGAGGCGCAAGAGTTCACACACACACCTGTGGGGGAGTCGGCGTTTCCGGGAACTCAGGGCGCGCGGGTCGGGGGTCAGTCGGGCTGGAACCAAGGCACTTTGCCTTGGTTCCCGTTGATGGAGTTTCCGCTCTTCCCTGGGGCAGCTTGGGGTCCGCGGAGGCGCAAGAATTACACACACACCTGTGGGAGAGTCGAGGCGTTTCCGGGAACTCAGAGGCGCCGCGGTCGAGGAGTCAGTCGGGCTGGAACCAAGGCACTTTGCCTTGGTTCCCGTTGATGGAGTTTCCGCTCTTCCCTGGGGCAGCTTGGGGTCCGCGGAGGCACAAGATTACACACACACCTGTGGGGAGGAGTCGGGCGTTTCCCGGGAACTCAGGGGCGCCGCGGGTCGGGGATCAGTCCGGGCTGGAACCAAGGCACTTTGCCTTGGTTCCCGTTGATGGAGTTTCCGCTCTTCCCTGGGGCAGCTTGGGGTCCGCGGAGGCGCAAGAATTACACACACACCTGTGGGGAGTCGGGCGTTCCCGGGAACTCAGGGCGCCGGTCGGGGTCAGTCGGGCTGGAACCAAGGCACTTTTGCCTTGGTTCCCGTTGATGGAGTTTCCGCTCTTCCCTGGGGCAGCTTGGGGTCGCGGAGGCGCAAGAGTTACACACACACCTGTGGGGGAGTCGGGCGTTTCCCGGGAACTCAGGGCGCCGCGGGTCGGGGGTCAGTCGGGCTGGAACCAAGGCACTTTGCCTTGGTTCCCGTTGATGGAGTTTCCGCTCTTCCCTGGGGCAGCTTGGGGTCGCGGAGGCGCAAGAATTACACACACACACCTGTGGGGGAGTCGGGCGTTTCCGGGAACTCAGGGCGCCGCGGGTCGGGGTCAGTCGGGCTGGAACCAAGGCACTTTGCCTTGGTTCCCGTTGATGGAGTTTCCGCTCTTCCCTGGGGGCAGCTTGGGGTCCGAGGGACGCAAAGTACTCACACACACCTGTGGGGAGTCGGGCGTTTCCGGGAACTCAGGCGCGCGAGGGGGAGTCGGGGTCAGTCGGGCTGGAACCAAGGCACTTTGCCTTGGTTCCCGTTGATGGAGTTTCCGCTCTTCCCTGGGGCAGCTTGGGGTCGCGGAGGCGCAAGAGTACACACACACCTGTGGGGAAGTCGGGCGTTTCCGGGAACTCAGGGCGCCGCGGGTCGGGGTCAGTCGGGCTGGAACCAAGGCACTTTGCCTTGGTTCCCGTTGATGGAGTTTCCGCTCTTCCCTGGGGCAGCTTGGGGTCGCGGAGGCGCAAGAATTACACACACACCTGTGGGGGAGTCGGGCGTTTCCGGGAACTCAGGGCGCAGGTCGAGGGTCAGTCGGGCTGGAACCAAGGCACTTTGCCTTGGTTCCCGTTGATGGAGTTTCCGCTCTTCCCTGGGGCAGCTTGGGGTCCGCGGAGGCGCAAGAATTACACACACACCTGTGGGGGAGTCGAGGCGTTTCCCGGGAACTCAGGCGCGCGGGTCGGGGTCAGTCGGGCTGGAACCAAGGCACTTTGCCTTGGTTCCCGTTGATGGAGTTTCCGCTCTTCCCTGGGGCAGCTTGGGGTCGCGGAGGCGCAAGAATTACACACACACACCTGTGGGGGAGTCGGGCGTTTCCGGGAACTCAGGGCGCCGCGGGTCGGGGTCAGTCGGGCTGGAACCAAGGCACTTTGCCTTGGTTCCCGTTGATGGAGTTTCCGCTCTTCCCTGGGGCAGCTTGGGGTCGCGGAGGCGCAAGAATTACACACACACCTGTGGGGGGAGTCGGGCGTTTCCGGGAACTCAGGGCGCCGCGGGTCGGGAGTCAGTCGGGCTGGAACCAAGGCACTTTGCCTTGGTTCCCGTTGATGGAGTTTCCGCTCTTCCCTGGGGCAGCTTGGGGTCGCGGAGCGCAGAATTACACACACACCTGTGGGGGAGTCGGCGTTTCCGGGAACTCAGGGGCGCCAGGTCGGGGGTCAGTCGGGCTGGAACCAAGGCACTTTGCCTTGGTTCCCGTTGATGGAGTTTCCGCTCTTCCCTGGGGCAGCTTGGGGTCCGCGGAGACGCAAGAATTACACACACACCTGTGGAAGTCGGGCGTTTCCGGGAACTCAGGGCGCCGGGTCGGGGTCAGTCGGGCTGGAACCAAGGCACTTTGCCTTGGTTCCCGTTGATGGAGATTTCCGCTCTTCCCTGGGGCAGCTTGGGGTCGCGGAGGCGCAAGAATTACACACACACCTGTGGGGAGTCGAGGCGTTTCCGGGAACTCAGGCGCCGCAGGTCGGAGGTCAGTCGGGCTGGAGCCAAGGCACTTTGCCTTGGTTCCCGTTGATGGAGTTTCCGCTCTTCCCTGGGGCAGCTTGGGGTCCGCGGAGCGCAAGAATTACACACACACCTGTGGGGAGTCGGGCGTTTCCGGGAACTCAGGGGCGCCGGGTCGGGGTCAGTCGGGCTGGAACCAAGGCACTTTGCCTTGGTTCCCGTTGATGGAGCCGCTCTTCCCTGGGGCAGCTTGGGGTCGCGGAGACGCAAGAATTACCCACACACCTGTGGGGAAGTCGGGCGTTTCCGGGAACTCAGGGCGCGCGGGTCGGGTCAGTCGGGCTGGAACCAAGGCACTTTGCCTTGGTTCCCGTTGATGGATTTCCGCTCTTCCCTGGGGCAGCTTGGGGTCGCGGAGGCGCAAGAAATTACACACACACCTGTGGGGAGTCGAGGCGTTTCCGGGAACTCAGGGCGCGCGGGTCGGAGTCAGTCGGGCTGGAACCAAGGCACTTTGCCTTGGTTCCCGTTGATGGAGTTTCCGCTCTTCCCTGGGGCAGCTTGGGGTCGCGGAGGAGCGCAAGATTACACACACACCTGTGGGAAGTCGGGCGTTTCCGGGAACTCAGGGCGCCGCGGGTCGAGGGTCAGTCGGGCTGGAACCAAGGCACTTTGCCTTGGTTCCCGTTGATGGAGTTTCCGCTCTTCCCTGGGGCAGCTTGGGGTCGCGGAGCGCAGAATTACACACACACCTGTGGGAAGTCGGGCGTTTCCGGGAACTCAGGGGCGCCGCGGTCGGGGTCAGTCGGGCTGGAACCAAGGCACTTTGCCTTGGTTCCCGTTGATGGAGTTTCCGCTCTTCCCTGGGGCAGCTTGGGGTCGCGGGCGCAAGAATTACACACACACCTGTGGGGGAGTCGGGCGTTTCCGGGAACTCAGGGCGCCGCGGGTCGAGGTCAGTCGGGCTGGAACCAAGGCACTTTGCCTTGGTTCCCGTTGATGGAGTTTCCGCTCTTCCCTGGGGCAGCTTGGGGTCGCGGAGGCGCAAAAATTACACACACACCTGTGGGAGAGTCGAGGCGTTTCCGGGAACTCAGGAGCGCCGCGGGTGGGAGTCAGTCGGGCTGGAACCAAGGCACTTTGCCTTGGTTCCCGTTGATGGAGATTTCCGCTCTTCCCTGGGGCAGCTTGGGGTCGCGGAGCGCACAAGTTACACACACACCTGTGGGAAGTCGAGGCGTTTCCGGGAACTCAGGGCGCCGCGAGGTCGGGGTCAGTCGGGCTGGAACCAAGGCACTTTGCCTTGGTTCCCGTTGATGGAGTTTCCGCTCTTCCCTGGGGCAGCTTGGGGTCCGCGGAGCGCAAGAATTACACACACACCTGTGGGGAGTCGGGCGTTTCCGGGAACTCAGGGGCGCGGGTCGGGGTCAGTCGGGCTGGAACCAAGGCACTTTGCCTTGGTTCCCGTTGATGGAGTTTCCGCTCTTCCCTGGGGCAGCTTGGGGTCGCGGAGCGCAAAAATTACCACACACACCTGTGGGAGAGTCGGGCGTTTCCGGGAACTCAGGGGCGCGGGTCGGGGTCAGTCGGGCTGGAACCAAGGCACTTTGCCTTGGTTCCCGTTGATGGAGTTTCCGCTCTTCCCTGGGGCAGCTTGGGGTCGCGGAGCGCAAGAATTACACACACACCTGTGGGAGAGTCGGGCGTTTCCGGGAACTCAGGGGCGCCGCGGGTCGGGGGTCAGTCGGGCTGGAACCAAGGCACTTTGCCTTGGTTCCCGTTGATGGAGTTTCCGCTCTTCCCTGGGGCAGCTTGGGGTCCGCGGAGCGCAAGAATTACACACACACCTGTGGGAGAGTCGGGCGTTTCCGGGAACTCAGGCGCCGCGGGTCGGGGGTCAGTCGGGCTGGAACCAAGGCACTTTGCCTTGGTTCCCGTTGATGGAGTTTCCGCTCTTCCCTGGGGCAGCTTGGGGTCCGGAGCGCAAGAATTACACACACACCTGTGGGGAAGTCGGGCGTTTCCGGGAACTCAGGGGCGCCGCGGGTGGGGGTCAGTCGGGCTGGAACCAAGGCACTTTGCCTTGGTTCCCGTTGATGGAGTTTCCGCTCTTCCCTGGGGCAGCTTGGGGTCGCGGAGGCGCAGAATTACACACACACCTGTGGGAGTCGGGCGTTTCCGGGAACTCAGGGCGCCGGGTCGGGAGTCAGTCGGGCTGGAACCAAGGCACTTTGCCTTGGTTCCCGTTGATGGAGTTTCCGCTCTTCCCTGGGGCAGCTTGGGGTCGCGGAGGCGCAAGAATTACACACACACCTGTGGGGGAGTCGGGCGTTTCCGGGAACTCAGGGCGCCGCGGGTCGGGGTCAGTCGGGCTGGAACCAAGGCACTTTGCCTTGGTTCCCGTTGATGGAGTTTCCGCTCTTCCCTGGGGCAGCTTGGGGTCGCGGAGGCGCAAGAATTACACACACACCTGTGGGGAGTCGAGGCGTTTCCGGGAACTCAGGGGCGCCGCGGGTGGGGGTCAGTCGGGCTGGAACCAAGGCACTTTGCCTTGGTTCCCGTTGATGGAGTTTCCGCTCTTCCCTGGGGCAGCTTGGGGTCCGGAGCGCAAGATTACACACACCCTGGGGGAGTCGAGGCGTTTCCGGGAACTCAGGCGCGCGAGTCGGGAGTCAGTCGGGCTGGAACCAAGGCACTTTGCCTTGGTTCCCGTTGATGGATTTCCGCTCTTCCCTGGGGCAGCTTGGGGTCGCGGAGGCGCAAAATTACACACACACCTGTGGGGGAGTCGGGCGTTTCCGGGAACTCAGGCGCCGCGGTCGAGGGGGTCAGTCGGGCTGGAACCAAGGCACTTTGCCTTGGTTCCCGTTGATGGAGTTTCCGCTCTTCCCTGGGGCAGCTTGGGGTCAGCGGAGGCGCAAGAATTACACACACACCTGTGGGAAGTCGGGCGTTTCCGGGAACTCAGGCGCGCGGGTCGGGTCAGTCGGGCTGGAACCAAGGCACTTTGCCTTGGTTCCCGTTGATGGAGTTTCCGCTCTTCCCTGGGGCAGCTTGGGGTCGCGGAGGCGCAAGATTACTACACACACACCTGTGGGGGAGTCGGGCGTTTCCGGGAACTCAGGGGCGCCGCGGGTGGGAGTCAGTCGGGCTGGAGCCAAGGCACTTTGCCTTGGTTCCCGTTGATGGAGTTTCCCGCTCTTCCCTGGGGCAGCTTGGGGTCGCGGAGGCGCAAGAATTACACACACACCTGTGGGGAGTCGAGGCGTTTCCGGGAACTCAGGGCGCGCGGGTCGAGGTCAGTCGGGCTGGAACCAAGGCACTTTGCCTTGGTTCCCGTTGATGGAGTTTCCGCTCTTCCCTGGGGCAGCTTGGGGTCCGCGGAGGCGCAGAGTACACACACACCTGTGGGGAGTCGGGCGTTTCCGGGAACTCAGGCGCCGCGGGTCGGGAGTCAGTCGGGCTGGAACCAAGGCACTTTGCCTTGGTTCCCGTTGATGGAGTTTCCGCTCTTCCCTGGGGCAGCTTGGGGTCCGCGGAGGCGCAGAGTTACACACACACCTGTGGGAGTCGAGGCGTTTCCGGGAACTCAGGGCGCGCGGGTCGGGGTCAGTCGGGCTGGAACCAAGGCACTTTGCCTTGGTTCCCGTTGATGGAGTTTCCGCTCTTCCCTGGGGCAGCTTGGGGTCGCGGAGGCGCAAGAATTACACCACACACCTGTGGAAGTCGAGGCGGCGTTTCCCGGGAACTCAGGGGCGCCGCGGGTCGGGGTCAGTCGGGCTGGAACCAAGGCACTTTGCCTTGGTTCCCGTTGATGGAGTTTCCGCTCTTCCCTGGGGCAGCTTGGGGTCGCGGAGGCGCAAGAATTACACACACACACCTGTGGGGAGTCGGAGCGTTTCCCGGGAACTCAGGGCGCCGCGGTCGGGGGGTCAGTCGGGCTGGAACCAAGGCACTTTGCCTTGGTTCCCGTTGATGGGTTTCCGCTCTTCCCTGGGGCAGCTTGGGGTCGCGGAGCGCAAGAATTACACACACACCTGTGGGGGAGTCGGGCGTTTCCCGGGAACTCAGGGCGCGCGGGTCGGGAGTCAGTCGGGCTGGAACCAAGGCACTTTGCCTTGGTTCCCGTTGATGGAGTTTCCGCTCTTCCCTGGGGCAGCTTGGGGTCGCGGAGGCGCAAGAATTACACACACACCTGTGGGGAAGTCGAGGCGTTTCCGGGAACTCAGGCGCCGCGGGTCGGGGTCAGTCGGGCTGGAACCAAGGCACTTTGCCTTGGTTCCCGTTGATGGAGTTTCCGCTCTTCCCTGGGGCAGCTTGGGGTCAGCGGAGGCGCAAGAATTACACACACACCTGTGGGGAGTCGAGGCGTTTCCGGGAACTCAGAGCGCGCCGGAGGTCGAGTCGGGCTGGAACCAAGGCACTTTGCCTTGGTTCCCGTTGATGGAGTTTCCGCTCTTCCCTGGGGCAGCTTGGGGTCAGCGGAGAGCGCAAGTACTCACACACACACCTGTGGGAAGTCGGGCGTTTCCGGGAACTCAGGGCGCCGGGTCGGGTCAGTCGGGCTGGAACCAAGGCACTTTGCCTTGGTTCCCGTTGATGGATTTCCGCTCTTCCCTGGGGCAGCTTGGGGTCAGGAGCGCTAGACACACACCTGTGGGGAGTCGAGGCGTTTCCGGGAACTCAGGGGCGCGCGGGTCGAGGTCAGTCGGGCTGGAACCAAGGCACTTTGCCTTGGTTCCCGTTGATGGGTTTCCGCTCTTCCCTGGGGCAGCTTGGGGTCGCGGAGGCGCAAGAATTACACACACACCTGTGGGGAGTCGGGCGTTTCCGGGAACTCAGGGCGCGCGGGTCGGGAGTCAGTCGGGCTGGAACCAAGGCACTTTGCCTTGGTTCCCGTTGATGGGAGTTTCCGCTCTTCCCTGGGGCAGCTTGGGGTCAGCGGAGCGCAAGAATTACACACACACCTGTGGGGAGTCGAGGCGTTTCCGGGAACTCAGGGCGCCGCGGGTCGGGGGTCAGTCGGGCTGGAACCAAGGCACTTTGCCTTGGTTCCCGTTGATGGAGTTTCCGCTCTTCCCTGGGGCAGCTTGGGGTCGCGGAGGCGCAAGAATTACACACACACCTGTGGGAGTCGAGGCGTTTCCGGGAACTCAGGGGCGCCGGGTCGAGGGTCAGTCGGGCTGGAACCAAGGCACTTTGCCTTGGTTCCCGTTGATGGAGTTTCCGCTCTTCCCTGGGGCAGCTTGGGGTCAGCGGAGCGCAAGAATTACACACACACCTGTGGGAGAGTCGGGCGTTTCCGGGAACTCAGGGGCGCCGCGGGTCGGGAGTCAGTCGGGCTGGAACCAAGGCACTTTGCCTTGGTTCCCGTTGATGGAGTTTCCGCTCTTCCCTGGGGCAGCTTGGGGTCCCGGAGACGCAGAATTACACACACACCTGTGGAGAGTCGAGGCGTTTCCGGGAACTCAGGGCGCGCGCGGTCGGGGTCAGTCGGGCTGGAACCAAGGCACTTTGCCTTGGTTCCCGTTGATGGAGTTTCCGCTCTTCCCTGGGGCAGCTTGGGGTCCGGGAGGCGCAAGAATTACACACACACCTGTGGGAGTCGGGCGTTTCCGGGAACTCAGGGCGCGCGGGTCGGGGGTCAGTCGGGCTGGAACCAAGGCACTTTGCCTTGGTTCCCGTTGATGGATTTCCGCTCTTCCCTGGGGCAGCTTGGGGTCGCGGAGCGCAAGATTACACACACACCTGTGGGGAGTCGGGCGTTTCCGGGAACTCAGGGCGCCGGGTCGGGGTCAGTCGGGCTGGAACCAAGGCACTTTGCCTTGGTTCCCGTTGATGGAGTTTCCGCTCTTCCCTGGGGCAGCTTGGGGTCGCGGAGGCGCAAGAGTACACACACACCTGTGGGAGTCGGGCGTTTCCGGGAACTCAGGGCGCCGGGTCGGAGGTCAGTCGGGCTGGAACCAAGGCACTTTGCCTTGGTTCCCGTTGATGGAGTTTCCGCTCTTCCCTGGGGCAGCTTGGGGTCGCGGAGGCGCAAGAATTACACACACACCTGTGGGGGAGTCGAGGCGTTTCCGGGAACTCAGGGCGCGGGTCGAGGGAGTCAGTCGGGCTGGAACCAAGGCACTTTGCCTTGGTTCCCGTTGATGGAGTTTCCGCTCTTCCCTGGGGCAGCTTGGGGTCGCGGAGAGCGCAGAGAATTACACACACACCTGTGGGAGTCGGGCGTTTCCGGGAACTCAGGCGCGCGGGTCGGGGTCAGTCGGGCTGGAACCAAGGCACTTTGCCTTGGTTCCCGTTGATGGAGTTTCCGCTCTTCCCTGGGGCAGCTTGGGGTCGCGGAGGCGCAAGAATTACACACACACCTGTGGGGAGTCGAGGCGTTTCCGGGAACTCAGGGCGCCGCGGTCGGGGTCAGTCGGGCTGGAGCCAAGGCACTTTGCCTTGGTTCCCGTTGATGGAGTTTCCGCTCTTCCCTGGGGCAGCTTGGGGTCGCGGAGACGCAAGAATTACCACACACACCTGTGGGGAGTCGGGCGTTTCCGGGAACTCAGGCGCCGCGGTCGGGAGTCAGTCGGGCTGGAACCAAGGCACTTTGCCTTGGTTCCCGTTGATGGAGTTTCCGCTCTTCCCTGGGGCAGCTTGGGGTCGCGGAGACGCAAGAATTACACACACACCTGTGGGGAAGTCGAGGCGTTTCCGGGAACTCAGGGCGCGCGGGTCGGAGTCAGTCGGGCTGGAACCAAGGCACTTTGCCTTGGTTCCCGTTGATGGAGTTTCCGCTCTTCCCTGGGGCAGCTTGGGGTCGCGGAGGCGCAAAGAATTACCCACACACACCTGTGGGGAGTCGAGGCGTTTCCGGGAACTCAGGGCGCGCGGGTCGGGGGTCAGTCGGGCTGGAACCAAGGCACTTTGCCTTGGTTCCCGTTGATGGAGTTTCCGCTCTTCCCTGGGGCAGCTTGGGGTCCAGCGGAGGCGCAAGAGTAACACACACACCTGTGGGAAGTCGGGCGTTTCCGGGAACTCAGGGCGCCGCGGGTCGGGGTCAGTCGGGCTGGAACCAAGGCACTTTGCCTTGGTTCCCGTTGATGGAGTTTCCGCTCTTCCCTGGGGCAGCTTGGGGTCAGCGGGGCGCAGAGTACACACACACACCTGTGGGGAGTCGGGCGTTTCCGGGAACTCAGGGCGCCGCGGTCGGGGTCAGTCGGGCTGGAACCAAGGCACTTTGCCTTGGTTCCCGTTGATGGAGTTTCCGCTCTTCCCTGGGGCAGCTTGGGGTCGCGGAGGCGCAGAATTACTCACACACACCTGTGGGAAGTCGGCGTTTCCGGGAACTCAGGGGCGCGCGGGTCGGGGTCAGTCGGGCTGGAACCAAGGCACTTTGCCTTGGTTCCCGTTGATGGGATTTCCGCTCTTCCCTGGGGCAGCTTGGGGTCGCGGAGCGCAAGAATTACACACACACCTGTGGGAAGTCGAGGCGTTTCCGGGAACTCAGGGCGCCGCGGTCGGGTCAGTCGGGCTGGAACCAAGGCACTTTGCCTTGGTTCCCGTTGATGGAGTTTCCGCTCTTCCCTGGGGCAGCTTGGGGTCGCGGAGGCGCAAGAGTACACACACACCTGTGGGGAGTCGGGCGTTTCCCGGGAACTCAGGGCGCGCGGTCGAGGGTCAGTCGGGCTGGAACCAAGGCACTTTGCCTTGGTTCCCGTTGATGGATTTCCGCTCTTCCCTGGGGCAGCTTGGGGTCGCGGAGGCGCAAGAATTACACACACACCTGTGGGGGAGTCGGGCGTTTCCGGGAACTCAGGGGCGCCGCGGGTCGGGGTCAGTCGGGCTGGAACCAAGGCACTTTGCCTTGGTTCCCGTTGATGGAGTTTCCGCTCTTCCCTGGGGCAGCTTGGGGTCGCGGAGGCGCAAGAATTACACACACACCTGTGGGAAGTCGGGCGTTTCCGGGAACTCAGGCGCGCGGGTCGGGGTCAGTCGGGCTGGAACCAAGGCACTTTGCCTTGGTTCCCGTTGATGGAGTTTCCGCTCTTCCCTGGGGCAGCTTGGGGTCGCGGAGGCGCAAAGATTACACACACACCTGTGGGAGTCGAGGCGTTTCCGGGAACTCAGAGGCGCCGGGTCGGGGTCAGTCGGGCTGGAACCAAGGCACTTTGCCTTGGTTCCCGTTGATGGATTTCCGCTCTTCCCTGGGGCAGCTTGGGGTCGCGGGAGGCGCAAGAATTACTCACACACACCTGTGGGAAGTCGAGGCGTTTCCGGGAACTCAGGGCGCCGCGGTCGGGGTCAGTCGGGCTGGAACCAAGGCACTTTGCCTTGGTTCCCGTTGATGGGATTTCCGCTCTTCCCTGGGGCAGCTTGGGGTCCGCGGAGGCGCAAGAATTACACACACACCTGTGGGAAGTCGGGCGTTTCCGGGAACTCAGGGGCGCCGCGGGTCGGGTCAGTCGGGCTGGAGCCAAGGCACTTTGCCTTGGTTCCCGTTGATGGAGTTTCCGCTCTTCCCTGGGGCAGCTTGGGGTCGCGGAGCGCAAGAATTACACACACACACCTGTGGGGAGTCGAGGCGTTTCCGGGAACTCAGAGGCGCCGCGGGTCGGGGTCAGTCGGGCTGGAACCAAGGCACTTTGCCTTGGTTCCCGTTGATGGAGTTTCCGCTCTTCCCTGGGGCAGCTTGGGGTCGCGGAGGCGCAAGAATTACACACACACCTGTGGGGGAGTCGGGCGTTTCCGGGAACTCAGGGCGCCGCGGTCGGGGTCAGTCGGGCTGGAACCAAGGCACTTTGCCTTGGTTCCCGTTGATGGAGTTTCCGCTCTTCCCTGGGGCAGCTTGGGGTCGCGGAGGCGCAAGAATTACACACACACCTGTGGGAGGTCGGGCGTTTCCCGGGAACTCAGGGCGCCGCGGGTCGGGGAGTCAGTCGGGCTGGAACCAAGGCACTTTGCCTTGGTTCCCGTTGATGGAGATTTCCGCTCTTCCCTGGGGCAGCTTGGGGTCGCGGAGGCGCAAGAATTACACACACACACCTGTGGGGGAGTCGGGCGTTTCCGGGAACTCAGGGGCGCCGCGGGTCGGGGGTCAGTCGGGCTGGAGCCAAGGCACTTTGCCTTGGTTCCCGTTGATGGAGTTTCCGCTCTTCCCTGGGGCAGCTTGGGGTCAGCGGAGCGCAAGGAGTACTCACACACACCTGTGGGGGAGTCGAGGCGCTTTCCGGGAACTCAGGGCGCCGCGGTCGGGGTCAGTCGGGCTGGAACCAAGGCACTTTGCCTTGGTTCCCGTTGATGGAGTTTCCGCTCTTCCCTGGGGCAGCTTGGGGTCCGCGGAGGCGCAAGAATTACACACACACCTGTGGGGGGAGTCGGGCGTTTCCCGGGAACTCAGGCGCCGCGGGTCGGGTCAGTCGGGCTGGAACCAAGGCACTTTGCCTTGGTTCCCGTTGATGGAGTTTCCGCTCTTCCCTGGGGCAGCTTGGGGTCGCGGAGGCGCAAGAATTACACACACACCTGTGGGGGGAGTCGAGGCGTTTCCGGGAACTCAGGGGCGCCGCGGGTCGGAGTCAGTCGGGCTGGAACCAAGGCACTTTGCCTTGGTTCCCGTTGATGGAGTTTCCGCTCTTCCCTGGGGCAGCTTGGGGTCGCGGAGGCGCAAGAATTACACACACACCTGTGGGGAGTCGAGGCGTTTCCCGGGAACTCAGGGCGCGCGGGTCGGGGTCAGTCGGGCTGGAACCAAGGCACTTTGCCTTGGTTCCCGTTGATGGAGTTTCCGCTCTTCCCTGGGGCAGCTTGGGGTCAGCGGAGGCGCAAGAATTACACACACACCTGTGGGGGAGTCGGGCGTTTCCGGGAACTCAGAGGCGCCGAGGTCGGGGAGTCAGTCGGGCTGGAACCAAGGCACTTTGCCTTGGTTCCCGTTGATGGAGTTTCCGCTCTTCCCTGGGGCAGCTTGGGGTCAGCGGAGCGCAAGAATTACACACACACCTGTGGGGGAGTCGAGGCGTTTCCCGGGAACTCAGGGCGCCGGTCGGGGAGTCAGTCGGGCTGGAACCAAGGCACTTTGCCTTGGTTCCCGTTGATGGAGTTTCCGCTCTTCCCTGGGGCAGCTTGGGGTCGCGGAGGCGCAGAATTACACACACACCTGTGGGGGAGAGTCGGGCGTTTCCGGGAACTCAGGGCGCGCGGGTCGGGGTCAGTCGGGCTGGAACCAAGGCACTTTGCCTTGGTTCCCGTTGATGGAGTTTCCGCTCTTCCCTGGGGCAGCTTGGGGTCGCGGAGGCGCAAGAATTACACACACACCTGTGGGGAAGTCGGGCGTTTCCGGGAACTCAGGGCGCCGCGGTCGGGGGTCAGTCGGGCTGGAACCAAGGCACTTTGCCTTGGTTCCCGTTGATGGATTTCCGCTCTTCCCTGGGGCAGCTTGGGGTCGCGGAGCGCACAAGAATTACACACACACCTGTGGGGAGTCGGGCGTTTCCGGGAACTCAGGGGCGCGCGGTCGGGGTCAGTCGGGCTGGAACCAAGGCACTTTGCCTTGGTTCCCGTTGATGGAGTTTCCGCTCTTCCCTGGGGCAGCTTGGGGTCGCGGAGACGCAGAATTACTCACACACACCTGTGGGAGAGTCGGGCGTTTCCGGGAACTCAGGGCGCCGCGGGTGGGTCAGTCGGGCTGGAACCAAGGCACTTTGCCTTGGTTCCCGTTGATGGAGTTTCCGCTCTTCCCTGGGGCAGCTTGGGGTCGCGGAGGCGCAAGAATTACACACACACACCTGTGGGGGAGTCGAGGCGTTTCCGGGAACTCAGGGGCGCCGCGGGTCGAGGGGTCAGTCGGGCTGGAACCAAGGCACTTTGCCTTGGTTCCCGTTGATGGAGTTTCCGCTCTTCCCTGGGGCAGCTTGGGGTCCGCGGAGGCGCAAGAATTACACACACACCTGTGGGAGAGTCGAGGCGTTTCCCGGGAACTCAGGGCGCCGAGGTCGAGGGGTCAGTCGGGCTGGAACCAAGGCACTTTGCCTTGGTTCCCGTTGATGGAGTTTCCGCTCTTCCCTGGGGCAGCTTGGGGTCGCGGAGACGCAAGAGTACTCACACACACCTGTGGGGGGAGTCGGGCGTTTCCGGGAACTCAGGGCGCGCGGGTCGGGGTCAGTCGGGCTGGAACCAAGGCACTTTTGCCTTGGTTCCCGTTGATGGAGTTTCCGCTCTTCCCTGGGGCAGCTTGGGGTCGCGGAGGCGCAAGAATTACACACACACCTGTGGGGGAGTCGAGGCGTTTCCCGGGAACTCAGGGCGCGCCAGGTCGGGGTCAGTCGGGCTGGAACCAAGGCACTTTTGCCTTGGTTCCCGTTGATGGAGTTTCCGCTCTTCCCTGGGGCAGCTTGGGGTCGCGGAGGCGCAAAATTACACACACACCTGTGGGGAAGTCGGGCGTTTCCGGGAACTCAGGGCGCCGCGGGTGGGGGTCAGTCGGGCTGGAACCAAGGCACTTTGCCTTGGTTCCCGTTGATGGAGTTTCCGCTCTTCCCCAGGGGGCAGCTTGGAGGCGCAAGGAGTACACACACACACCTGTGGGGGAGTCGAGGCGTTTCCCGGGAACTCAGGGCGCGCGGGTTCGGGTCAGTCGGGCTGGAACCAAGGCACTTTGCCTTGGTTCCCGTTGATGGAGTTTCCGCTCTTCCCTGGGGCAGCTTGGGGTCGCGGAGAGCGCAAGAATTACACACACACCTGTGGGGAGTCGGGCGTTTCCCGGGAACTCAGGGGCGCCGCGGGTCGGGGTCAGTCGGGCTGGAACCAAGGCACTTTGCCTTGGTTCCCGTTGATGGGTTTCCGCTCTTCCCTGGGGCAGCTTGGGGTCAGCGGAGCGCAGAATTACTCCCACACACACCTGTGGAAGTCGGGCGTTTCCCGGGAACTCAGGGGCGCCGGGTCGGGGGTCAGTCGGGCTGGAACCAAGGCACTTTGCCTTGGTTCCCGTTGATGGAGTTTCCGCTCTTCCCTGGGGCAGCTTGGGGTCAGCGGAGGCGCAAGATTACCACCACACACCTGTGGGGAAGTCGAGGCGTTTCCGGGAACTCAGGGCGCCGCGGGTCGGGGTCAGTCGGGCTGGAACCAAGGCACTTTGCCTTGGTTCCCGTTGATGGATTTCCGCTCTTCCCTGGGGCAGCTTGGGGTCCCGCGGAGGCGCAAAGAACTACACACACACCTGTGGGGGGAGTCGGGCGTTTCCCGGGAACTCAGGCGCGCGAGGTCGGGAGTCAGTCCGGGCTGGAACCAAGGCACTTTGCCTTGGTTCCCGTTGATGGGTTTCCGCTCTTCCCTGGGGCAGCTTGGGGTCGCGGAGGCGCAAGGAGTACTCACACACACACCTGTGGGGAAGTCGAGGCGTTTCCCGGGAACTCAGGGCGCCGCGGGTCGGGGTCAGTCGGGCTGGAACCAAGGCACTTTGCCTTGGTTCCCGTTGATGGAGTTTCCGCTCTTCCCTGGGGCAGCTTGGGGTCCGCGGAGGCGCAAGAATTACACACACACCTGTGGGGAGTCGAGGCGTTTCCGGGAACTCAGGGCGCGCGGGTTCGGGTCAGTCGGGCTGGAACCAAGGCACTTTGCCTTGGTTCCCGTTGATGGAGTTTCCGCTCTTCCCTGGGGCAGCTTGGGGTCGCGGAGGCGCAAGATTACACACACACACCTGTGGGAGTCGGGCGTTTCCGGGAACTCAGGGCGCGGGTCGGGGTCAGTCCGGGCTGGAACCAAGGCACTTTGCCTTGGTTCCCGTTGATGGAGTTTCCGCTCTTCCCTGGGGCAGCTTGGGGTCCGCGGAGCGCAAAGATTACACACACACCTGTGGGAGTCGAGGCGTTTCCGGGAACTCAGGGCGCCGCGGGTCGGGGGTCAGTCGGGCTGGAACCAAGGCACTTTGCCTTGGTTCCCGTTGATGGAGTTTCCGCTCTTCCCTGGGGCAGCTTGGGGTCGCGGAGACGCAAAGTACTCACACACACCTGTGGGGAGTCGGGCGTTTCCGGGAACTCAGGGCGCCGCGAGGTCGGGGTCAGTCGGGCTGGAACCAAGGCACTTTGCCTTGGTTCCCGTTGATGGATTTCCGCTCTTCCCTGGGGCAGCTTGGGGTCAGCGGAGGCGCAAGATTACACACACACACACCTGTGGGAGTCGGGCGTTTCCGGGAACTCAGGGCGCCGCGGTCGGGGTCAGTCGGGCTGGAACCAAGGCACTTTGCCTTGGTTCCCGTTGATGGAGTTTCCGCTCTTCCCTGGGGCAGCTTGGGGTCCGGAGGCGCAAGAATTACACACACACCTGTGGGAAGTCGGGCGTTTCCGGGAACTCAGGGGCGCGCGGTCGGGGAGTCAGTCGGGCTGGAACCAAGGCACTTTGCCTTGGTTCCCGTTGATGGAGTTTCCGCTCTTCCCTGGGGCAGCTTGGGGTCGCGGAGGCGCAAGAATTACACACACACACCTGTGGGGGAGTCGAGGCGTTTCCGGGGAACTCAGGGCGCCGCGAGGTCGGGGTCGAGTCGGGCTGGAACCAAGGCACTTTGCCTTGGTTCCCGTTGATGGAGTTTCCGCTCTTCCCTGGGGCAGCTTGGGGTCGCGGAGACGCAAGAATTACACACACACCTGTGGGGAAGTCGGGCGTTTCCGGGAACTCAGGGCGCGCGGGTCGGGAGTCAGTCGGGCTGGAACCAAGGCACTTTGCCTTGGTTCCCGTTGATGGAGTTTCCGCTCTTCCCTGGGGCAGCTTGGGGTCGCGGAGGCGCAAAGAATTACACACACACCTGTGGGAAGTCGGGCGTTTCCGGGAACTCAGGGCGCCGGTCGGGGTCAGTCGGGCTGGAACCAAGGCACTTTGCCTTGGTTCCCGTTGATGGAGTTTCCGCTCTTCCCTGGGGCAGCTTGGGGTCCGCGGAGCGCAGAATTACACACACACCTGTGGGGAGTCGAGGCGTTTCCGGGAACTCAGGGCGCGCGGGTCGGGGGTCAGTCGGGCTGGAACCAAGGCACTTTGCCTTGGTTCCCGTTGATGGAGTTTCCGCTCTTCCCTGGGGCAGCTTGGGGTCGCGGAGGCGCAAGAATTACACACACACCTGTGGGAGAGTCGGGCGTTTCCGGGAACTCAGAGGCGCGCGGGTCGGGTCAGTCGGGCTGGAACCAAGGCACTTTGCCTTGGTTCCCGTTGATGGGATTTCCGCTCTTCCCTGGGGCAGCTTGGGGTCAGCGGAGGCGCAAGAATTACACCACACACCTGTGGGAGTCGAGGCGTTTCCGGGAACTCAGAGCGCCGCGGGTCGGGGGTCAGTCGGGCTGGAACCAAGGCACTTTGCCTTGGTTCCCGTTGATGGAGTTTCCGCTCTTCCCTGGGGCAGCTTGGGGTCAGCGGAGGCGCAAGATTACTCACACACACACCTGTGGGGAGAGTCGGGCGTTTCCCGGGAACTCAGGGCGCCGCGGGTCGGGGTCAGTCGGGCTGGAACCAAGGCACTTTGCCTTGGTTCCCGTTGATGGAGTTTCCGCTCTTCCCTGGGGCAGCTTGGGGTCAGCGGAGGCGCAAGAATTACTCACACACCTGTGGGGGAAGTCGGGCGTTTCCGGGAACTCAGGGGCGCGCGGGTCGAGGTCAGTCGGGCTGGAACCAAGGCACTTTGCCTTGGTTCCCGTTGATGGAGTTTCCGCTCTTCCCTGGGGCAGCTTGGGGTCGCGGAGGCGCAGAGTACACACACACCTGTGGGGAGTCGGGCGTTTCCCGGGAACTCAGGGGCGCGCGGTCGGGGGGTCAGTCGGGCTGGAACCAAGGCACTTTGCCTTGGTTCCCGTTGATGGAGTTTCCGCTCTTCCCTGGGGCAGCTTGGGGTCAGCGGAGCGCAAGAATTACACACACACCTGTGGGGAAGTCGGGCGTTTCCGGGAACTCAGGGGCGCCGCGGGTCGGGAGTCAGTCGGGCTGGAACCAAGGCACTTTGCCTTGGTTCCCGTTGATGGAGTTTCCGCTCTTCCCTGGGGCAGCTTGGGGTCCCGGAGGCGCGAAGTACACACACACCTGTGGGAAGTCGGGCGTTTCCGGGAACTCCAGGGCGCGGCGGGGGGGTCAGTCGGGCTGGAACCAAGGCACTTTGCCTTGGTTCCCGTTGATGGAGTTTCCGCTCTTCCCTGGGGCAGCTTGGGGTCAGCGGAGGCGCAAGAATTACCCACACACCTGTGGGAGAGTCGGGCGTTTCCGGGAACTCAGGGCGCCGCAGGTCGGGGTCAGTCGGGCTGGAACCAAGGCACTTTGCCTTGGTTCCCGTTGATGGGTTTCCGCTCTTCCCTGGGGCAGCTTGGGGTCCGCGGAGGCGCAAGGATTACTCCACACACACCTGTGGGGGGAGTCGGGCGTTTCCGGGAACTCAGGGCGCCGCGGTCGGGGGTCAGTCGGGCTGGAACCAAGGCACTTTGCCTTGGTTCCCGTTGATGGAGTTTCCGCTCTTCCCTGGGGCAGCTTGGGGTCCGCGGAGCGCCAAGAATTACACACACACCTGTGGGAAGTCGGGCGTTTCCGGGAACTCAGGGGCGCCGGGTCGGGGGTCAGTCGGGCTGGAACCAAGGCACTTTGCCTTGGTTCCCGTTGATGGAGTTTCCGCTCTTCCCTGGGGCAGCTTGGGGTCGCGGAGGCGCAAGAATTACTCACACACCTGTGGGAAGTCGGGCGTTTCCGGGAACTCAGGCGCCGCGGGTCGAGGGTCAGTCCGGGCTGGAACCAAGGCACTTTGCCTTGGTTCCCGTTGATGGAGTTTCCGCTCTTCCCTGGGGCAGCTTGGGGTCAGCGGAGGCGCAAGAATTACACACACACCTGTGGGAAGTCGGGCGTTTCCGGGAACTCAGGGGCGCCGGGTCGAGGGGTCAGTCGGGCTGGAACCAAGGCACTTTGCCTTGGTTCCCGTTGATGGATTTCCGCTCTTCCCTGGGGCAGCTTGGGGTCAGCGGAGAGCGCAAGAGTACTCACACACCTGTGGGGGGAGTCGGGCGTTTCCGGGAACTCAGGGCGCCGCGGGTCGGGGAGTCAGTCGGGCTGGAACCAAGGCACTTTGCCTTGGTTCCCGTTGATGGAGTTTCCGCTCTTCCCTGGGGCAGCTTGGGGTCAGGGAGCGCAAAGATTACTCCACACACCTGTGGGGGGAGTCGGGCGTTTCCGGGAACTCAGGGCGCCGCGGTGGGTCAGTCGGGCTGGAACCAAGGCACTTTGCCTTGGTTCCCGTTGATGGGATTTCCGCTCTTCCCTGGGGCAGCTTGGGGTCGCGGAGGCGCAAGAGTACTCCACACACACCTGTGGGGGAGTCGAGGCGTTTCCGGGAACTCAGGGCGCGCGGGTCGGGGTCAGTCGGGCTGGAACCAAGGCACTTTGCCTTGGTTCCCGTTGATGGAGTTTCCGCTCTTCCCTGGGGCAGCTTGGGGTCAGCGGAGGCGCAAGAAGTACACACACACACCTGTGGGGAGTCGAGGCGTTTCCGGGAACTCAGGGGCGCCGCGGGTGGGGGTCAGTCGGGCTGGAACCAAGGCACTTTGCCTTGGTTCCCGTTGATGGATTTCCGCTCTTCCCTGGGGCAGCTTGGGGTCAGCGGAGCGCAAAGATTACACACACACCTGTGGGGAAGTCGGGCGTTTCCGGGAACTCAGGGGCGCCGCGGGTCGGGGAGTCAGTCGGGCTGGAACCAAGGCACTTTGCCTTGGTTCCCGTTGATGGAGTTTCCGCTCTTCCCTGGGGCAGCTTGGGGTCGCGGAGGCACAAGAATACTCACACACCTGTGGGGGAGTCGAGGCGTTTCCGGGAACTCAGGGCGCCGCGAGTCGGGGAGTCAGTCGGGCTGGAACCAAGGCACTTTGCCTTGGTTCCCGTTGATGGGTTTCCGCTCTTCCCTGGGGCAGCTTGGGGTCGCGGAGGCGCAGAATTACTCACACACACCTGTGGGGAGAGTCGGGCGTTTCCCGGGAACTCAGGGGCGCGGGTCGAGGGGTCAGTCGGGCTGGAACCAAGGCACTTTGCCTTGGTTCCCGTTGATGGAGTTTCCGCTCTTCCCTGGGGCAGCTTGGGGTCAGCGGAGCGCAAGAATTACTCCACACACCTGTGGGAAGTCGAGGCGTTTCCGGGAACTCAGGGGCGCGCGGGTCGGGGGTCAGTCGGGCTGGAACCAAGGCACTTTGCCTTGGTTCCCGTTGATGGAGTTTCCGCTCTTCCCTGGGGCAGCTTGGGGTCCGCGGAGCGCAAAGATTACTCCACACACCTGTGGGAGGAGTCGGGCGTTTCCGGGAACTCAGGGCGCCGCGGGTCGGGGGTCAGTCGGGCTGGAACCAAGGCACTTTGCCTTGGTTCCCGTTGATGGAGTTTCCGCTCTTCCCTGGGGCAGCTTGGGGTCCAGGGAGACGCAAGAATTACACACACACCTGTGGGGAGTCGGGCGTTTCCGGGAACTCAGGGGCGCGCGGTCGAGGGTCAGTCGGGCTGGAACCAAGGCACTTTGCCTTGGTTCCCGTTGATGGAGTTTCCGCTCTTCCCTGGGGCAGCTTGGGGTCGCGGAGGCGCAAGGATTACACACACACCTGTGGGGAGTCGGGCGTTTCCGGGAACTCAGGGGCGCCGCGGGTCGGGGTCAGTCGGGCTGGAACCAAGGCACTTTGCCTTGGTTCCCGTTGATGGAGTTTCCGCTCTTCCCTGGGGCAGCTTGGGGTCCGCGGAGGCGCAAGATTACTCCACACACACCTGTGGGAGTCGAGGCGTTTCCCGGGAACTCAGGGGCGCGGGTGAGGGAGTCAGTCGGGCTGGAACCAAGGCACTTTGCCTTGGTTCCCGTTGATGGAGTTTCCGCTCTTCCCTGGGGCAGCTTGGGGTCCCGCGGAGGCGCAAGATTACTCACACACCTGTGGGAGTCGGGCGTTTCCGGGAACTCCAGGGCGCCGCGGGTCGAGGGAGTCAGTCGGGCTGGAACCAAGGCACTTTGCCTTGGTTCCCGTTGATGGAGTTTCCGCTCTTCCCTGGGGCAGCTTGGGGTCAGCGGAGGCGCAAGGATTACTCCACACACCTGTGGGAAGTCGGGCGTTTCCCGGGAACTCAGGGCGCCAGGTCGAGGGTCAGTCGGGCTGGAACCAAGGCACTTTGCCTTGGTTCCCGTTGATGGAGTTTCCGCTCTTCCCTGGGGCAGCTTGGGGTCCGGGAGGCGCAAGAATTACTCCACACACCTGTGGGGAGTCGAGGCGTTTCCGGGAACTCAGGGGCGCGCGGTCGGGGTCAGTCGGGCTGGAACCAAGGCACTTTGCCTTGGTTCCCGTTGATGGGATTTCCGCTCTTCCCTGGGGCAGCTTGGGGTCCGCGGAGCGCAAGAGTACTCACACACACCTGTGGGGGAGTCGAGGCGTTTCCGGGAACTCAGGGGCGCCAGGTCGGGGGTCAGTCGGGCTGGAACCAAGGCACTTTGCCTTGGTTCCCGTTGATGGAGTTTCCGCTCTTCCCTGGGGCAGCTTGGGGTCCAGCGGAGGCGCAAGAATTACTCACACACACCTGTGGGAAGTCGGGCGTTTCCGGGAACTCAGGGCGCAGGGTCGGGGTCAGTCGGGCTGGAACCAAGGCACTTTGCCTTGGTTCCCGTTGATGGAATTTCCGCTCTTCCCTGGGGCAGCTTGGGGTCGCGGAGGCGCAGAATTACTCACACACACCTGTGGGGAGTCGGGCGTTTCCGGGAACTCAGGGCGCCGCGGGTCGGGGAGTCAGTCGGGCTGGAACCAAGGCACTTTGCCTTGGTTCCCGTTGATGGGATTTCCGCTCTTCCCTGGGGCAGCTTGGGGTCAGCGGAGGCGCAAGAGTACTCACACACACCTGTGGGGGAGTCGAGGCGTTTCCGGGAACTCAGGGGCGCCGCGGGTCGGGGGTCAGTCGGGCTGGAACCAAGGCACTTTGCCTTGGTTCCCGTTGATGGGATTTCCGCTCTTCCCTGGGGCAGCTTGGGGTCGCGGAGGCGCAAGAATTACTCACACACACCTGTGGGAAGTCGGGCGTTTCCCGGGAACTCAGAGGCGCCGGGTCGGGGGTCAGTCGGGCTGGAACCAAGGCACTTTGCCTTGGTTCCCGTTGATGGAGTTTCCGCTCTTCCCTGGGGCAGCTTGGGGTCAGCGGAGCGCAAGGATTACTCACACACCTGTGGGGGAGTCGGGCGTTTCCGGGAACTCAGAGCGCGCGGGTCGGGAGTCAGTCGGGCTGGAACCAAGGCACTTTGCCTTGGTTCCCGTTGATGGATTTCCGCTCTTCCCTGGGGCAGCTTGGGGTCGCGGAGGCGCAAGAGTACTCCACACACCTGTGGGGAGTCGGCGTTTCCGGGAACTCAGGCGCCGCAGGGTCGGGGGTCAGTCGGGCTGGAACCAAGGCACTTTGCCTTGGTTCCCGTTGATGGGAGATTTCCGCTCTTCCCTGGGGCAGCTTGGGGTCGCGGAGCCGCAAAGATTACTCACCACACCTGTGGGGGAAGTCGAGGCGTTTCCGGGAACTCAGGGGCGCCAGGTCGGGGTCAGTCCGGGCTGGAACCAAGGCACTTTGCCTTGGTTCCCGTTGATGGAGTTTCCGCTCTTCCCTGGGGCAGCTTGGGGTCAGCGGAGGCGCAGGATTACTCACACACACCTGTGGGAGTCGAGGCGTTTCCCGGGAACTCCAGGGGCGCGGGGTCGAGGGTCAGTCCGGGCTGGAACCAAGGCACTTTGCCTTGGTTCCCGTTGATGGAGTTTCCGCTCTTCCCTGGGGCAGCTTGGGGTCAGCGGAGGCGCCAGAGTACTACACACACACCTGTGGGGGGAGTCGGGCGTTTCCGGGAACTCAGGGCGCCGCGGGTCGGGGTCAGTCGGGCTGGAACCAAGGCACTTTGCCTTGGTTCCCGTTGATGGAATTTCCGCTCTTCCCTGGGGCAGCTTGGGGTCCGCGGAGGCGCAAGAATTACTCACACACACCTGTGGGAAGTCGAGGCGTTTCCGGGAACTCAGGGGCGCGCGGGTCGGGGGTCAGTCGGGCTGGAACCAAGGCACTTTGCCTTGGTTCCCGTTGATGGAGTTTCCGCTCTTCCCTGGGGCAGCTTGGGGTCGCGGAGCGCAGGAATTACTCACACACACACCTGTGGGAGTCGAGGCGTTTCCGGGAACTCCAGGGCGCCAGGTCGGGGTCAGTCGGGCTGGAACCAAGGCACTTTGCCTTGGTTCCCGTTGATGGGTTTCCGCTCTTCCCTGGGGCAGCTTGGGGTCAGCGGAGGCGCAGAATTACTCACACACCTGTGGGAAAGTCGGGCGTTTCCGGGAACTCAGGGCGCCGCGGTCGGGGTCAGTCGGGCTGGAACCAAGGCACTTTGCCTTGGTTCCCGTTGATGGAGTTTCCCGCTCTTCCCTGGGGCAGCTTGGGGTCAGCGGAGGCGCAAAGAGTACTACACACACCTGTGGGAAGTCGGGCGTTCCCGGGAACTCAGGGCGCGCGGGTCGGGGTCAGTCGGGCTGGAACCAAGGCACTTTGCCTTGGTTCCCGTTGATGGAGATTTCCGCTCTTCCCTGGGGCAGCTTGGGGTCAGCGGAGGCGCAAGAAGTACACACACACCTGTGGGGAGTCGAGGCGTTTCCCGGGAACTCCAGGGCGCCGCGGGTCGGGGTCAGTCGGGCTGGAACCAAGGCACTTTGCCTTGGTTCCCGTTGATGGAGTTTCCGCTCTTCCCTGGGGCAGCTTGGGGTCCGGAGAGCGCAAGAATTACTCACACACCTGTGGGGAGTCGGGCGTTTCCGGGAACTCAGGGCGCCGCGGGTCGGGTCAGTCCGGGCTGGAACCAAGGCACTTTGCCTTGGTTCCCGTTGATGGAGTTTCCGCTCTTCCCTGGGGCAGCTTGGGGTCAGCGGAGGCGCAAGGATTACTCACACACCTGTGGAAGTCGGGCGTTTCCGGGAACTCAGGGCGCCGCGGGTCGAGGGTCAGTCGGGCTGGAACCAAGGCACTTTGCCTTGGTTCCCGTTGATGGAGTTTCCGCTCTTCCCTGGGGCAGCTTGGGGTCCGCGGAGGCGCAAGATTACTCACACACCTGTGGGAGTCGAGGCGTTTTCCGGGAACTCAGGCGCCGGGTCGGGGGTCAGTCGGGCTGGAACCAAGGCACTTTGCCTTGGTTCCCGTTGATGGAGTTTCCGCTCTTCCCTGGGGCAGCTTGGGGTCAGCGAGGAGAACTCCACACACACCTGTGGGAGAGTCGGCGTTTCCGGGAACTCAGAGCGCGCGGGTGGGAGTCAGTCGGGCTGGAACCAAGGCACTTTGCCTTGGTTCCCGTTGATGGAGTTTCCGCTCTTCCCTGGGGCAGCTTGGGGTCAGCGGGAGGCGCAAGATTCACACACACCTGTGGAAGTCGGCGTTCCGGGAACTCCAGGGCGCCGGGTCGGGGTCAGTCGGGCTGGAACCAAGGCACTTTGCCTTGGTTCCCGTTGATGGAGTTTCCGCTCTTCCCTGGGGCAGCTTAGGGTCAGCGGAGGCACAAGATTACTCACACACACCTGTAGAGAGTAGGGCGTTTCCGGGAACTCCTGGGGCGCGGGTTGGGGTCAGTCGGGCTGGAGCCAAGGCACTTTACCTTGGTTCCCGTTGATGGAGTTTCCGCTCTTCCCTGGGGCAGCTTGGGGT
>JAJIBD010021511.1:0-24913 GCA_021461705.1 Cryptotis parvus
TTAGTAGAAAATACATCAGCTGTTTCATATTTCAGTTTAGTGTCTTTTTTTTCTGAAGAAGCAATCTTCCACTGAAAAACATATTGATAATAATAAGCCTTGGTGAGTTTTGGAAATATAATACTTTAATTAAATTTTTTATTTTATTTACATCCTCAGGCAAGAATAGCTCAGGACCAGAGTGATAGTATATAGGACACTTGCCATTTATTGGGCAAGTACACATTACATGAGTTTGATCGCCAGCATCCTGTATGGTCCCTGAGCCCTACTAGGAGTGATCCCTGAGCTCACAGTCAGGAACAAACTTTGAGCATTTCTGTGTGTCTCCCAAAAACAAAAGGGGGGATAGAGAGAGGGAGGAAGGGAGAGAGAGAGAGAAGGAGAAAGGGAGAAAAGAGAGAGAGAGAGAGAGAGAAAGTGTGACCCAGGATAAGCAGGCAGTAGTAAACATTCTTATCTCCGGGCAACTTATCTCCAGACCATTATGCTGAATAGGATCTGGCAGGTTCTTGACTGTTAAAGAGAGATCAGGTAACGGCTCTGATGATACATAAACTTGTATCAGATACAGGCTCCATTTTTGCTATAATCATCCATCCATAGCCTTGCCTGCTCAGCTGACAAGGCATGTTATTAGCAGAGCAAATTGTACCATAGTGCAGTGCTCAACATGGTTTTATCTTGTTGGAAACTGTAAATGTTTGTAACAATGATCCCTGAAAGATGTGATATGTTATGAGCTGTGTAAAGATCCAAATAATTTAAAGTAATTATTGTTGGAGGACAGGTTTAGCTATTCTGGGAGTTTTGTTGTTTTGCTCACTCCCAGCTTAATCTATTTAAGTCAAGGTTCATTCTAATGAGAACTCTCTTCTATGTAAACACTGCTAGAGGGTGTGGCAGTTACAGAAGTCACCTTAATTGAATAACTTCTGACTTATACATCTACTAAGACTTCTATGTTTTCTAGATTGGGCACAGATCTTCTTTTATACCCACTTTATGTCCCACCCAGCGTGGGACAGTTAGAATTTACCAGGAGACTACCACCCTGGCTATGCTGAGACTATAGGAAGACTATAGGAAGGATCATACTAGTTTGCTCTAAGCAGGCGAGTGTGACCCTTTCAGTACACGAGAACAAGATACTCAGAATCACCCTGGTGCAGATAATAGAAGGACCTTGTGGGTACCATCTAGATTACATGAAGCTCATGAAGTTTAGATGTATTACTTTATACCAGCCCCCTCTCTCCAGTGTTTTACATAAGAGATAATCTTGGTAGAAAGGATTAGACCTTGGCATAACCTTTGTTTATACCTGCAATAGGGTGTGGCACTACACTCTGTTTAAAGTTCTTTGTTGACATGACAACCTCCCGATTGGATTACTTTGGTATAAATAAGGGGGCTGACTTGAGGCCCCTTCACTTTTCTTTCTTTTAGCTTTCAGCTTTTGGCTCCTGTGGCTTTTGGCTCCTCGGCCTTTTGCTTTTGGCTTTTTGCTCTTTGGCCTTTTGCTCCTTCTTCTAGGTAGGACTCAGCTCGGGTGAGATCCTCTCTCTTTGGTGGGAGACTTAGACTCTTTTGTATGATCTAAGTTCAGACCAGAGCTAAAGTTTGTTCATTATATTGGAGTACTGTGGAAGAGCTTTTGTACTATTAAAAGCCTTTTTGGAACTGACCAGTTTTCATCTGTTCTCCCGGCATCCTCGGAGGTAGAAGAGAACCCCTGTCCTGACACTGTCGGGGACCCCTCGGCATTCCCTGACAAATTATGATAGTTGTTTGTGAAGAATTAAAACTATGGTTATTTTGCAGAAGCCATGACCTGGCTTTTGCTTTTTAAGCTTTATTTCCTGTATGATCCTTGAGTGGTAACCTTAAATTTCACATCAAGTCCTGTGAAGAGAAATAATGCCCCCCAGCAGAGTGTAAACTCCACGGAAGGGAGAGAACTCTGATGTGAGCACCATTGAGTTTCCCATACAGGCAGTGCAATACCTGGGAAAGAGTCAATATTCAATAAGCGCAAATAAAAATAGGAAAGAGGGTATTCGCCTTGATTGTGATCAACCCAGCTTCCTAAATGGTCCCCTAACTACTGCCAGAAATGATCCCTGATTGCAGAGCCAGGGAAGAAGTCCTAAGCACCACTGAGGGTGGCCCCCAAAAAGCAAACAAAAAAGAAAACAGGAAAGAGATAGAACGAGTTTGGGGTTCATGTCAGGCCATTTTAAAAGTGTCTCCAGATTCCTGGGGGAAAGTAAAAGGCTCGGCCAGTGCCTGGTCGTGTCCTACATAGCTCCCTAGGGCCTGCTCGCCATGCAGGCGGCCGCGCCTGCTGGACTTGGAGCAAGGATTGGGGGCCTCCCCTCAGTCCCCAGCCTCAGGTTTCAGTGGGTGTGGCCCTGAGCTCCAGCCACCACAGCCAACCGCTGCAAGACAGAGACTCCAGATCCACTGCTGCAGCGGGTGCATGGCGGCTCTGCCACCACGTTTTAATCTATGACTCAATGTATTTTAGCACCAGATCCTTTCACTTGGTCACGTGGTGCTGCCTCCTCACACCTTCATGGTACTGGGGAACCACATTCAGCAACATGAGCGGTACTGAGGATCAAATTTGGGGGGTCTTATGACAACATGACAACGCAAGGCTCTCCAACTGAGCCACATCTCCTCGCCCTTTTTAAAGTTAAGTACCATTAAACTCACAGAAGGTAGAAGTACCGCATTCAAGCTTCTAAGTCTGCATCACTGAAATCAACTGGTGTATACGAGTTACGTGGAGCTTCAGCTTGTTGCTTATTTCATGATGTCACTGACCATATACTTCCCATTCGTGCCACAAAAGTGATCAGTGAGCTCGCAGACTGCCTGAAGCTGAGGTGCCGTGTCTAGGGCCAGGAAGAAGTGAATGCGCCAGGTCTGCCAGCAAAGAGGCCACAGCAGCTGAAGTAGGCATTGACCATGGTCAGCAGGTACTAGGGGAAATACAGGCCAGGGACCCAGGCCACGGCTCCTACCTAGCAGCTTGCGGAAGACTTTGTGGTGCTCAGGGAGCACTTCACTCTCCTGTAGCTGCCTCTTCCTGTGCAACCCACATGACTGCTCCTCATCTTCCTGCTGCTCCTCCAGGGACAGCTCCCACCACCTCCGAACAGCACCCCGAGGCGGGGGTCGTGACTGATGCCTGCTTAGTTGAGCCTTGATTCTACCACCCTCCCCTGCTCCATGGGGCCCGCCATTTTCCACATCCGGACTTCCCTCTCGTCACAGCTCCACCCAGCAGACCAGACTATCACAGCCCGGATCATCCACACCCACCCTGCAGCAGTTTTTTTTTTTCAATCGGCCCAGGTATGCTGAACCAGAGACTCTCAGACATGGGGCAGAGCTGCTACTTGCTCCACCTGTGCCCAGCTGCTCGTGAGGTGCCTGGGAGGCATGGCGGGTTCTAGCCCTGGCCTGACACCCAGCAGAGCCTCACAACAGGCCAGACCACCCTCCCCTACACCCTGGGGCCCGCCATTTTCCACATCCGGACTTCCCTCTCGTCAGAACTCCACCCAGCAGACCAGACTATCACAGCCCGGCTTGCGCGGCCACTAGTGGCCACGCCGGTTCATCAATATATGCTTTATTTAGAGGTGACTACAACAGTATGCCACCCGCACAGCAAGCTGGCAAGCTGCTCGTGTAGTATTTTATATGCCAAATACCAGTAACATTTATATTAGATCATTCCCGTGACCTAATATAATGGTTTGAAGCTCTTTATGTTCCTGGAGCAAGAGGATGCCTTTGGATTCTACTAGCATGAATCAGGACATATGGAGATATTACTGGTGCCCGCTCTAGCAAATAGATGATTAACAGGAAGATAGTGATAGTGATAGTATATATTACACTAAGTTTACACTAGAAGTCCAATTCCAGCCTGTCCTTCCTATTTTCTCCCTCTGTCACCAATTTTCTACCCTGCCTCTCCCTATCTTTCTGGGGATCACTAATTGGTCTTATAATCCAAAAGCTCACTCAAGTTTCTGATTTATAAGATGATGAATCTTTTTTGGGGTGAGAGACAGTGGTAGTTATATGCAGTGCTGGGGATATGGAAACTTGGCCAGCAGAAACTTAACTCTGTACTATCCAGACTTGAAAGTTTGTTGTTGGTTTATTTTGTTTTGTTATTTTTGTTTCTGGGCCACACCCAGTGAATCTCAGGGCCTACTCCTGGCTCAGTGCCAGGGCATTACTTCTGGCAGTGCTCAGAGGATAATACAAAATGCAAGGATTGATTTGGGATCAGTTTGCAGGCAAAGCCAGCACGCGTTATCCCCTGTACTTTTTCCGCAGCCTCAAATTCCATTTATAAAAAAATTCCCCTCCCCTTTGGTTGTTTGTGATTCTTTTTTACAGTGGTCCTCAGGACATTAAACACTTGGCGATTACACACTTGCTCATTAAGCACCACATCACTTGACTGCAATGTGCCAAGATCTCACACACACAATTCTGTGGTTCCAGGGATCCCAAAAGCAACAGAGCCATTGGGACAATGCCAGGAGAGTGTGGGGCAGGGCCTCCCACCTGCAGGGAAGCTGACTTACCACTTACCTGTCTCATAAGCCCCTGCATTCCTTCTTTCAAAAGCCACCTCTAGTCAAGTTTTCTGTCACCTGCACTTTTTGTTATCTTGATCTTTTCCAGTAAAGGTGAGAGTGTTGTGAAATGTGGAATTTGAAAAGTTTGAAACAGATACTTCACCTTTAACCTAGAGATTCCCCTGATGTCTTCCTCTTCCTCAGTCCTTCCCACTTCTCCGGATTCCCAGAACCTTCTGCAGTCTTTCTTAGATTCCTAAGCTAAAACTCGGTGTGGATCCTTCTTCCCATAGGACATGCTTTGACCCAGGAATCTCCTTGGTAACCTCGGTAATAGGCGAGTGAACTGTGATCCATCAGTTCCACAGGCAGCCAAATCGGAACTCCCCAAGCCACAGCTGAGGCTCAAGCGGTTGTGTGTGTGGCGGGGTAGGAGCTCAGTCAAGGCCCTGCCTGTAGCTGTGTTTAGCAATATTTTGTTGCCCCAGAGCTGAAATTCTGAATCAAAGTGGTCAAGACACCAACAAGGCAAACAGTACCAGTCCGGCCGTCTCAGAAGGCGGAGTTGATGTGACTTTTACCTAATGCTTACACTGAGGATCCAGCACCCAGCACAGAACGTACATCTGTGGTCCTTCACACACGGGTGTTACTAACTGAAATGAAATGCTGGGATTGCAGGTGGCAAGTAAAAAAAAAAGGAAAAAAGGGAAAGGCCTTCTTGGACCAAATCTCCCATTCAGTCGCCTCCTGCTACTTCCCCACAGTACCTTCTAGGATGTTTTCTCTGACTTTATAATGGACTCTGAGAATAGTTTTATTTAACTTACAGGGCAGAAAGGAAGCCAGAGACAGAGATCTGACTTGGGCAGAGTCCCAGAGGGCGTCCAGTTAGCGCCTGGGATGGTCGCTTAAGTCCCGAGGGCTCCCGAGCCATTGTTCTGACAGCCCTGTGCGTAATTGTTTTGATAGCAATTTCCCTGGTTCTCTCTCACTAGCCTGCTAATCGCGCATGTCAATCCACATTCCCTACTCCAGGGGCCTGCGGGTCAGCCGTGGTCCCCTGAGGAAGTAATTCAAAGGAGAAAACAAGGCACAATCGAGTACTTTCTCCCTCAAGCGTGCACACAGTCACTTGTGGCCTCGTGAGCTTTGCACTGTGCAGGCAAGTGTTGCTTTTACAAAGTGCAGTTAAGTGTTGCTTTTTTCCGCTCTCAGCTGCAAAACGCTTCTCCCAAGGGGTCTGGCCACAACGCAAATGCAAGCAAGAAATCCTATAGGAGCAGCTCGTCAGCGGGCCTCAGAGAGGTTGGAAAGGGCTTTTCCGACCACTCCAGGAGATTGAGGAGGGAATCCTGCTCCGGGGCCCTGGTTGGCGCCTGGCTCCTCGGAGTGTTCAGCCCGGGAGTGGTGCAGCCAAGGGCAACCCCCAGTGAACCCTGACTCAGATACTAATCCCCTTCTCCTATAGCCCTGTGGACCAGCTGGCTCCATTTCGCTTTCACTTTCCACGGCGGCTTCGGGGGTGCACCCAGCTCTGGGCAGGTCTGGGGGCGATCCGAGGCCCAGGGGCAGAGGAGATGCAGCGGGGCCGCGGCGTGCACCGAGGCGTGGATTCTGCGCTGTACGTACGTGCGCCCCGTACCTAGACCCCGCCCATAGGGTCTCTCGCGTGCCCTGATTGGTCAGAGGAGCGCGGCGGGGGAAGCCCCTTGGCTAATCTCCTGCCACTCAGCTCGACAGACGTCGGGGCCTCGGGCCGCCTGGTCGCAGCTGAGCGCGGAAGGATAAATAGTCCCGTTGGCTGGGCCGCGCGACCCGCGGATGCTCTGGGGTCCCGGGCAGCGGGGGAGGGGCACACTCCCGACACAGAGACCCTTCAACTCCCCTCCTCGCGGCCAGTTTTTTTTTGCTTGTCCCTCGGGGAAAGTAATTGGATTCTGGGTTCCCTCCATCCGGGAGGAGCGGAAATGGGCCGTGAACCTGCAGTCTGGGAGGGGCTGTAGGCTGAGAAGTCTGGGCGCAGCCAAGGGGGAGGCAAACTTGGTGAAAACAACAGTAGAACCTCGCGGTGGTGAAGCCCGGAGGCCTGGGGGCAGTCTCAGAATTCTGAAAGTCCAGGAGCATCCAGATGCCGGGGAAGGGAAACTGTTGGCAACCTTTGTCGTTCAGGCCGCAGCTCTTCGTTTCTCTGCTGTTTTGCTGAGAGCTGAAATGAGGAAAGACCCATCAAATCAGGAGCTAAGGATTAAGGCACACACTTGGCCTTGCATGTAGCTGACCTGGGTTCGATCTCCAGCGTCGCATATGGTCCCCTGAGCCCTGCCAGGAGTGATCCCCCAAGCACTCCCGGTGTGCCCCCAAACCAAAATCAAATCAGGAATTCCATATATCTTGCAACACGGTAGCTTCAGAGAAAAGTAGCATTCTTTCCCAGACTCTTCAAGGAAAGGCGCCTGCATCTACGCTTCAGCTGTAGCAAATTATCCTACATTACCTTTCCCTTGAAGAGATGGAGCAGGAGTTAGAGCATTCAGCAGAACGCTTTTGACCGAAATGATAGGCACGACAGTGCAATTTAAGGGCCTCTTCCCTTGACTCGCTCCTGACTTTCTTATACTGCATGTCACTTGCTCTCCATCAGACAAGCTTTGTTTTTGTTTGTTTTAATTTCTTATTATACCACCGTGAGATATACAATTACAACGATGTTCATAATTGGGTCTCAGTCATACATTGTTCCAGCACCCATCCCTTCACCAGTGCCCCATTCCCACCACCAATGTTCCCACATTCCCTCTCTCCCAGCTCTATAGTAGGCATTTTTCCTTCCCTCCCTTTCTCTCTCTCTCTTGCTCTCTGTCTCTCTTTCATTTTTTTTAAATTTTTATTATACCATATGAGATATAGAATTACAAGGATGTTCATAATTGGGTCTCTACAATACAGTGTTCCAGAACCCATCCTCCACCATCCCACCACCCAATTCCCAAACACGCCCACCCAAACCCTGCCTGCCCCTATTGCAGGGTGCATTTTACTTCTCTATCTCTTTGTCTATGTCCCAGTATTTTTCTTTTTTTTTTTTTCTTTCTCGGTTTTTTTTTTGTCATACAGTGTCCCAGCCCCCCCCTTCCCAGTATTTTTCAATCTCTCTTCTATTACACGTTGTGGCTTGTCCTACAGATACTAATAATGTATGTCTCTATCTGATTATTTAATAGTGAGTTCTAGTGTGACATCATAATTCCTCATTCCCCATAACCTCTCCAGTTAGATGCAAATAGAATGATCGTTGAAGTGTACAAATGAGAAAGATCCTGAAAGGACCTGGTGCTAAAATACATTGAGCATCAGACAAGCTTTGATTGAGGGCTTTCTGTCTTGCCGTGTGCTGTTGTTCTTAGGTACAGAGAGCTCAGTGAGTGAATCAAGTCTCTGCGCTATGGAGTCTCATTTCCACTTTCCAGTTGTGGGAAATAGATGTGTGTTACATATATGTACATGCTTACACACATATCTTACAAGCGATGTATGTGTAAGCATGTATGTGCATATGTGTATCCTCATATGCGCTGTGTACTGTGCTCTCAGGGCTGCCGTGACCAAGAAGAGTAAGATAGAGGAACGGTGAGAGTCGTTAAATAGTTTATGTTTTAGGTGATACCTGGAAGGACCTCTTTCAGGAAGTTATGAACAGTGGTCTGAATAAAACAAAGGAGAAAATCAACCAGTTGTCTGTAGAAGGGAACTGTTCAAACAGAAAAGAGCAAGTTCAAAGGGTCTAAGACCAGCACATGTTTTGTGGCTTGACTAGTAGGAAGCTAAGGTGACTCCCTCCGCAGGGAGAGTAGCTGAAAATGATGTTGAAACTGGACAGACTGGGACTTGAGAAGCCGTGGAGTGTATGGGCTTATCTTTACTTCTAAAATCATCTGCAGTAATCCATAGAAAAACTCAGGTTTGCAAGTTTCTGCAACTTCTCCAGGCTGTCTTGGAGTCGGAGATGGCCCCTCCCTCCATCCCCCTGTTCTTTAGAAGACTTAGAGGTGGCACAAATGTGGCCACACAACACCTCGAAATATGGTGTGCTGACCTGCCAGGTATCACAGCCCATGTAATAGATGCAAGTATGGGGCACCCAATAACAAATATATGCAGTAAAAATGTCAAAAAAAAATTTAAAAAAGATCTGCAGTTTCCCTCCAAGTGGTGTGTGTGTGTTATCTTTTTTTTCTTTGAGGGGCCACACCCAGCAGTGCTCAAGGCTTACTCCTGGCCCTCACGGATCCCTTTGGTGAGGCTCACGGCATCATATGTGGTCCAAGGATGGAATCCAGGTCTGCATGTACAAGGCAAGTGCCTCACTGACTGTATTATTTCATCAGTCCCAAATTTTCTTTTTTAGCTTTTATCACTAGTGTCCTGTCTAATGTCAGTCTTTCTCTATCTTTCTCTATTTTTTGTTCATGGATGCCTTGGTACCCAGTATTAAATAATATTTTCTGTACTCCACCCAGCAGACCAGACTATCACAGACTGGATCATCCACACCCACCCTGAAGCAGTTTTTTTTTTCAATTTGGCCCAGGTATGCTGAACCAGAGACTCTCAGACATGGGGCAGAGCTGCTCCTTGCTCTCCCTGTGCCCAGCCGCTCATGAGGCGCCCGGGAGGCATGGCGGGTTCTAGCCCTGGCCTGCCACCCCAGCAGAGCCTCACAACAAGCCAGACGACCCCCAGATTCCATGGGGGCCGCCATCTTCCACATCTGGACTTCTTTCCTGTCACAACTCCACCCAGCAGACCAGACTATCACAGCCCGGCTCGCGAGCGACGGCGTGGTTCATCAATAAATGCTTTATTCAGAGGTGACTACAAGAGTATGCCACCCGCACAGCAAGCCTGGCAAGCTGCTCGTGTCGTATTTGATAATGCCAAATACTAGTAACATTTATATTAGGTCATTTCCATGACCTAATATAATGGTTTGAGGCTCTTTATGTTCCTGGAGCAAGCAGATGCCTTTGGGTTCTACTAGCATGAGACAGGACATATGGATATATTACTGGTGCCTGCTCTAGCAAATAGATGATGAACGGGAAGATAGTGATAGTGATAGTGTTTCTCTCAAACTCTGGTATACATCTATTACTTCCTATTTCTTCACGAAATAGGAAGCTTCATTCTGAAGCTTCTCCTATTTGCTTCTAATGCAGATACTTATATTTATATTTTAAAATGTATTGAATCCCTGTGTGATACAAAGTTGTTCGTGATTGAATTTTAGTCATTCAATGTGCAAGCACCATTCCCTTCATCAATGTCCACTTTCTCCACCAATGTCAGTAATTTCCCTTCAGCCTCCCAGCCTACCTCTACGGCAGATACTTAATTTTTTTGCTCTTAGGATAGGTGCTTTGTCCCAAGTAACAAACAGACATCACATTGTGATGTCACCTTGTCCCAAGTAACAAACAGCAACATGAGAAGATACCACCATTGACGACATCGATGAAGAATACAACCAACTGGTTCAGCACCTCCATGACTGTGCGAAGAATGCCGAGAGAGAGAAAGATACAAAAGGACACCTGTCCTCAGAAACTCTCGAGCTCATTCGCCAACGCGGCAAGGCGCGAACCTCAGGAGACCAAATGTTAACGTCCAAGCTTGCTAAAAGGTGCAAAGAAGTAATAAAAGAAGACCTCAAAGACAGAAGAGCAGAAATACTAGAAGATGCAGCAGAAGCCGGGAAAAGCATTTGCACTGCCCGCCTGTCCTTCGCCAACTATAAGACCAAGATGGCTGCCCTCCAACGCCCTAATGGAGCTATCACATCTTCCAGAAAGGCAATGGAGAAGATTATCCATGACTTGGCTAGGGCTTCGATGACTGCTTCAGTCTCCACAGAATCAAAGGCTTTCTGTAAATCAATGAACGTGAGACAGAGCGGCATCTTGTACTCCCTACAAACCTCGATGAACTTGGTTACTGTGTGGATATGGTCGACAGTGCTGAATCCTTTCCAGAAGCCAGCTTGCTCACATGGTTGTCCTTCATCTAGTGTTCTGCCAATCCTGTTCAGGATGACTCAGTGTAAACAGCTTGTAGATGAAGGACATTTGATTATCTACTCAGATCTCTTTGATAGCCACATCCACCTGCCCACATACCAAATTCCACAGGATGGATATGTCATTCCCAACGTTCTCCCTTCTGAAATCCGACATGCCATCTCGTCGGTAAAGAAGGGAACAGCACCAGCCCAGACAAAGTCAGACCTGAACACCTGAAGAATCTGCCATCGGTACTCATCAATACACTAGCTCGGCTCTTCACACGCTACCTGTCTGAATGCAAGGTGCCCTCCCAATGGAAAACCAGCAGGACAGTTCTGCTGTTCAAGAAGGGGAGACATTCACAACATCGGCAGCTATCGCCCCATCTGCCTGTTGTCCTTCATCTACAAGCTGTTTACACGAGTCATCCTGAACAGGATTGGCAGAACACTAGATGAAGGACAACCATATGAGCAAGCTGGCTTCTCGGAAAGGATTCAGCACAATCGACCATATCCACACAGTAACCAAGCTCATCGAGGTTTGTAGGGAGTACAAGATGCCGCTCTGTCTCACGTTCATTGATTTACAGAAAGCCTTTGATTCTGTGGAGACTGAAGCAATCATCGAAGCCCCTAGCCAAACAGGGCATTCAAACCCAATACATCAAGATCCTTCGTGAGCTGTATTATGGATTCACCACCAGGATCTCACCATTCTACAAAGAAGTGATCATTGATGTCAAAAGAGGGGTTCGACAGGGTGATACCATTTCACCAAAACTCTTCAGCGCCACCCTCGAGAACACCATGCGACAATTAGAATGGGAAGGAATGGGAGTGAAGATAGATGGTCGGCAACTACACCACCTTTGCTTCGCTGATGACATCGTTCTAATAGCACCAAACATTAGTCAACCGGCACAAATGCTGGCTGACTTTGACCGAGAATGTGGAAAGATAGGTCTACAGCTGAATCTCAACAAAACTATGTTCATGAAAAATGAGCTAGTTCCAGAGGCCCCATTCACTCTCAATGGAACAAACTTCTCTGAAGGCAGCAGTTATGTGTACCTAGGTCGAGAAGTCAACATGATGAACGACCTAAAACCTGAGCTGCGCAGGAGGAAGAGAGCGGCATGGAATGCCTTCAAGGGCATTGAAGAAATAGCTAAAAAGGACAAAGAACATCCGGCTCCGGGCACATCTCTTTGACTCCACCGTTCTCCCTGCATTAACATATGCCTCAGAGACCTGGGCCCTACGAAAGCAGGATGAGAATGCTATTCGGGTCTCCCAGAGAGGAATCGAAAGAGCTATGCTTGGAATATCACGCCTCACTTAAGTGAGAGAAGGAATCGGAGTTCTGACCTCCGTCGCTATTCCAGATCAGGGACGCTGTCTCGCTTTGCCAAGGCATCGAAAATCAGATGGGCTGGACATGTAATGCGATTTGGAGACAACCGCTGGACTAGAGCCGTTACTGACTGGATCCCATGGGATGTCAAAAGATCACTTGGCCGCCCACCTACAAGATGGTCAGACTTCCTTGTCAAGACTCTGAAGGAACGGTTTGAGGCTCTTTATATTCCTGAATCAACCAGATGCCATTGGGCTACACTGGCACGTGATAGGGTCCAATGGAAATGTTACTGGCGCCCGCTCGAGCAAATCGATGAATAAAGGGATTCAAGCCGATCATGTGATCAAGTGAACAACCAGACATCTTCCACTGGTGTTTTTTGTATGATGCCACATTGATTCTGGTCCAAGGGTTCAAAAAAGTATTGAAACCAATGTCATTAGTTACCTCATTAACAATTGGTTTCCTGCCATCTCCTCAACTTCAACAGATTCAAAACCAATTTTATTTTTTCCCAAATTCCTTCTTTCTCTCTTATTATCACTACTTTTCTCTGCTATCCAAACTGAATACTTGGACATCATTTTTTGATTCATTATTTTTCTATTCTTTTCATCCAACCAGATGTCAGAATCTTTAATTTGTTCTTCCAATGCCTCTGATCAAATCCCTCCCTCCCTCCCTCCCTCTCTCTCTCTCTCTTTCTCTCTCTCTCTCTCTCTCTGGATTATACCTGATGATGCTCAGGGGTTAACTCCTGACTCTGCACTAAGGAATTATTCCTGGAAGTGCTCGGGAGACTGTTTGGGGTGCCAGAGAATCGAACTTGGGTCAGCCACAAGCAAGGCAAAAGCACTATCCATTGTACTATTGTTCCAACCCCAACCCTCCCTCTTTTCTTTGTCATTATTTCAAAGTCCTTGAACACTGCCTGCCAGGAGTATTAGCTCAACAATCTCTATAAAGTTTTTTTGACTACTTCTCTCTGCTCCAATCTATCCTGTTAGAATAATCATTCTAAAAATTCACGTTTAGCTAATATCTTCATAATTTTGATAGCCTCATGGTTATAGTTTCAAACTCTTGCCTCAATCTAATTTTCCTTGTGACTCACTTCTCAATCTACCCCATACAGATAAGAGTGTTAGCTAAGTTCCTTAAGAATATTCATGTTGAGCCATAAAAGATAGTACAGGGCATAAGGCACTGCCTTGTTTCAATCCCTGGCACTCATTTATGGTCCCCTTGGCACTAGGGGTGATATTTGACCCCAGATTCAGGATTAACCCCTGAGCACAGCCAGGTGTTGTCCCCTGCAAAAGCACATTGATGTCTATTTAGTCCAGGTATATTTGTTTATGAATATCAAACTACTGAATATACTTATACTACTGAATATTGATTCAGTGGCACATAAATTCCACTTCAAAATGGATTAACCATGAGACCAGAGATAGAGTGCAGGGGTAAAAGGTACTTGCCTTTATGTGAACAATCCAATTTTCATCTCTGGCACCCTCTATGGTCCTTCAAGCCCCCAAAAAAGTGATCCCTGAGCATAGGAGTAAGCCCTGAGCACTGCTGGATGTAACCCCCCCAAATGCCATAAAATGCAATATATAATTGGTTTAACCATAACTGAAAAATTCAGACTAGTTTTGCTACACATGACTGTAGACTTCAAATTATGTCATCAAGATTCGTTATCTCCCTGGTACATTAAGTCTTTCTTGTCTTACTGGTTTCATTTTTAAGTTTTACAAATAAGCCACCAGCAGCAGCTCTAGGCTCAAACAATACTCACTATCAGCAAAGTCAGAAGTACCCATGCCCAAATCAAGCACTGCTGGGAAGAGAAAGATGCTCAGAATCTCCTGATTCACAAACCTACCCCAGGGACTAAGAATATCAATAACATGAAATGGCACCAGAAGGCAATTTTGCCTAGGAAAAAAGGAGTTTGGTTATCAGAGGAACACTGGATATGTCCTGGATTATAGAAGTATCAAACACTGCTCATCTTTGTTCTTCTCTTCACTTGATCACTTGATCACTTGACATCCCGTTATTCGATGATTTGCTCGAGTGGGTGCCAGTAACGTTTCCATTTTACCCTATCACATGCCAGTGTAGCCCAATGGCATCTGCTTGCTCCAGGAATACAAAGAGCCTCAAACCATTCATTCAGGGTCTTGACTAAGAAGTCTGACCATCTTGTAGGTGGGCATCCCTGTGATCTTTTGACGTCCCGTGAGATCCAGTCGGTAACAGCTCTAGTCCAGTGGTCATCTCCAAATCACATTACATGATTACATGTCCAGCCCATCTGATTTTTTGACACCTTGGCAAACGAGACATCGTCCCTGACTCCGGATCATTGACAGAGGTCAGTACTCCGGATTCCTTCTCTCATTTGAGTGAAGTATGATATTCTAAGCATAGCTCTTTTGATTCCTCTTTGGGAGACCTGAATAGCATACTCATACTGCTTACATAGGGCCCAGGTCTATGAGGCATATGTTAATGTAGGGAGAATGGTGGAGTCAAAGAAATGTGCCCAGAGTAGGAGGTTCTTTATCCTTTTAGATATTTCTTCAATGCTCTTTTTTTTTTTTTGCTTTTTTGGGTCACACCTGACGATGCTCAAGGGTTACTTCCTGGCTCTTTGCTCAGGAATTACTCCTGGCAGTGCTAGGGGACCATATGGGATGCCGGGGATCAAACCAGGTTGACCGCGTGCAAGGCAAATGCCCTACCCACTGTGCTATCGCTCTGGCCCCCTATTTCTTCCATGCTCTTGAAGGCATTCCACACCACTCTCTTCCTTCTGCGCAGCTCAGGTTTTAGGTCATTCATCATGTTGACTTCTCGACCTAGATACACATAACTGATGCATTCAGAGATGTTTGTTCCATTGAGAGTGAATGGGGTCTCTGGAACTAGTTCATTTTTCATTAACATAGTTTTGTTGAGATTCAGCTGTAGACCTATCTTTCCACTTTCTCGGTCAAAGTCAGCCAGCATTTGTGCCGCTTGGCTAATGAATGTTATTAGAATGATGTCATCAGCGAAGCAGAGATGGTGTAGTTGCCAACGTCTATCTTCACTCCCATTCCCATTCCTTCCTATTCTAATTGTCACATCATGTTCTCGAGGGTGGCGCTGAAGAGTTTTGGTGAAATGGTATCATCCTGCCGAACCCCTCTTTTTATATCAATGATCATTTCCTTGTAGAATGGTGAGATCCTGGTGGTGAATCCGTAGTAGAGCTCATGAAGGATCTTGATGCGTTGGATTTGAACGCCCTGTTTAGCTAGGGGCTTCAATGACCGCTTCGGTCTCAACAGAATCAAAGGCTTTCTTTAAATTAATGAATGTGAGGCAGAGTGGCATCTTGTACTCCCTACAAACCTCAATGAGCTTGGTTACCATGTGGATATGGTCGATTGTGCTGAATCCTTTTCGGAAGCCAGCTTGCTTGCATGGTTGTCCTTTATCTAATGTTCTACCAATCCTGTTCAGGATGACTCGACTGAACAGCTCGTAGATGACTGACAACAGGCAGATGGGGTGATAGTTGCCAATGTCTTGGATGTCTCCCTTCTTGAGCAGAAGAACTGTCCTGCTGGTTTTCCATTGGGAGGGCACCTTGCATTCAGACAGGTAGCATATGAGGAGCCGAGCAGTGTATTGATGAAGACTGATGGCAGATTCTTCAGGTGTTCGGGTCTGACTTTGTCTGGGCCGGGTGCTGTTCGCTTCTGTACCAACAAAATAAATAGAGGCCAGAGCCAGCGATAGCACAGCGGGAAGGGCATCTGCCTTGCATGTGGTCAACCCAGGTTCGATCCCCAGCATCCCATATGGTCCCCAGAGCACTGCCAGGAGTAATTCCTTCGCCAACTATAAGACCAAAATGACTGCCCTTTTACATTTTGGTGGATCTATCACATCTTCCAGAAAGGCAATGGAGAAGATTATCCATGACTTCTACTCGGATCACTTTGATAGCCCCATTCACCTGCCCACACACCAAACTTAGCAGGATGGCTATGTCATTCCCAACATTCTCCCTTCTGAAATCCAACATGCCATTTTGTTGGTAAAGAAGCAAACAGCACCCGGCCGGACAAAGTCAGACCCAAACACCTGAAGAACCTGCCGTCAGTACTCATCAATACGCTGGCTCAGTTCTTCAAACGCTACCTGTCTGAATGTAAGGTGCCCTCCCAGTGGAAAACCAGCAGGACAGTTCTACTGTTCAAGAAGGGAGACATCCATGACATTGGCACCTATCACCCGATCTGCCTGTTGTCCGTCATCTACAAGCTGTTCTTCTCTTGATGTCCCCAAATATCCTTCTACATTTTTCTTTAGAAATATATATTCAATGAAGAAATATTTTTATCACTCTAAATGTAATTACTTTCTCCCCTAGACGTATGTGATTCAGTCTCATCTAGCTCCTGCAGATAACTCTAATTCAGATAGCAGGTAACAGGCATGTTCCTCAAAGGCAGTGACACAGTTTTTCATGGTCTCAAAACATAAGGCTATATGATAGAAGTAGTCACAAAACACTTCATAGTTATATAAGAACAAACATTCATTTTTAGAAAAATGACTAAGAGCCAATACTTGGTGGTACACAGTACATAGTATATATCAAATATTGTGGGGCAGAAATGGCAAGAACTTCCTATAGTGGTAGGAAAAAAAGTTCTTTGATCAAGCCATCTGGCTACCATATGTTTTGTTACTGGGAAATATCTCATTCACTGTTTCTCCATGCTCTATCTGTAACAACAATGGGAGAATACTCCTTCTAGTCATCACACTTCTTCAGTTGTATGCTTGCTGAAACAGTGCAAAACCACATATTATGGCATGACTACCCAGCGACTACTTGCAAATTATCGTGGTCTGCTGCTGCTGGGTAGAGTTGTTACTAGGTACTGGCTGTACAACCAGGACCACATTTCCAGCCTTCCCGTTCATCATGGCCAAGCCCTGTAATCAGTGATCTCTGTTGTGTATGTACATCACTTCTTGCTAAACTTCAGTACTGGAAGACTCTGGAGAACAGCCAGAGGAGAACCAGAGAATGGAAGGAATCTGAGCAGCTGAATGGCCTTGCAGACCACTAACTGATTTGGAATATTAATACTGGACTTTGCATAAGAGAGAAATAAACATGTGTTAGTTTAGTCACCTGAACTTAATGCTTTAGCTGTTAGAACAGTTACTTATTCTTACTCTATTGTATAGTTCCATACTATACAGTAAGTGGTAAATTATACACTAAAGTAAGTCTTACATTTTCTGGTCTTAATGTTTTTTTTCTCACAATATAATTGTCTTTATTTCCAAGCAATCTTACAGACTATTTACTTCTGACCAATTCCATAAAGGGGGCAGGAACTCCATAGTCTGAAGTCACCTTAATTCGTAGACTTTCCATGTATAAGTTTTGTTTTTTAATGTTTGGCATTGGTATTTGCCTAACTTTATGCCCTGCATTTTGGTTTCTGTGTGAGGTCACTGAAATAATAGTCCACTAGTTCTGCGATTAGGTTAGGGAGGGAGGTGTTGTGCTGGAGAGAACAAAACGGGATTTTGTTTGTTTGTTTGTTTGTTTGTTTGTTTACCCCTCTACCAGGCCAGAAGTGCTTGAGAGAGGTCTGGATGCATTCAGACATTTTCTAATATGAATCACTAATTCTTACCTTCATAGGCATTAACATTCTCTTGGTGTTTTTCCAACCCTTAATGGCATATTGGATTTTCTTTCATATTTTATTATAGCCTATAGAAAAAAAGTCACTCATTACAAAGTGTCAGTTTGCCCTCTTTGCTTTACATAAATAAAACTCAATTTAAACCTAAATTTTTTCTTGGAAGACTTTACTAGAAGTCAACAGATAGTTAATGTAAGTGGACAGTTTGCAATTCATATTTGATAGGTACATGTTCCTAATCCTAGTATTTGACAGTGACAGTTTAACCTTGTACTTCTTCACTATTAAGTTTCCAGCACTGATCAACTGATTCAACATTTTAAGAACATTTTATTATTAATTTCTGCTCCTGGTACTGATTTATAAGTTGTTAGAGCTATTTTTAGGTGACAAAATTAAAAATACAGTCCAAACTCACTTATGAGAATAAAAAGAGAATGTGTAGTTTCTTAGCTCATTTTACTGAAGTACCCAGCATATATTTAGCTTAAGGCCTCGCTTGATCCACAGGCTTAAGCAATGTCATTAAGTATTCTATTTCATTTCATCTCTTGGCTCTATCTTCTCTGTTAGCTTTATTCTCAGGCTCCATATGTTGGCTCCTGGCAACTCCAGTTCAATTAATCCTTACTGTTAGCAATCTCAGTGGAAAAGTACATCCCTCCTTCCCACAAGTGCCAGCAACAGTCTCCTTATATTTCATTGGTTCTCATTAGAACATGGGCCAACCGGAATCCAGCAGGGTCAGGCCTGATTCCCACGATTGCTTGTGTTGTTTGAGAATGGAGTTTATTTTGCCTAAGTTCTCCAATGAAAATGACAGAACAGGAAAGTCAGATTATGATTATCAAAAGGGTGAATGGTTGCTTAATGAAATGTCTCTCATTAGATGTCAATGAGAAGCCTTTCCTAGTTGCTCCCATCATTGGGTTTTCTCTCCTTCACTGGACCCTAAGTATCTGAGGAACAGGATCCTGGCTTGTGTGTCTTAACAGAGTCAACCCGAGCACAGTCCTTAGACATATTGACTGCCTCTTCTAACACTGAAAATGGCTCTCACAAAGAGGATGGTAGAGCTTAATAAAGGGACAATTTGTTAAAATGTGAGAAGGGAAAAGAGATCCCACAGCAGTGGTAAAGCAATTAAGTACTTGTAACAATGGAAGCCTTAAAAAAATGAAGGTGAGGAAGGCAGCTTTTAGTGGAAGCCAAGAAGACTGAAGTTGGGAAGGAAACACTTGAGAAAGACTGTGACTGTCGGAGAAATGCAGCCACAGTCCAACAATGATCCAGCAAAAGTCTCTTTTTATTTTTTCTCTCCCACTCTCCAAATTTCCATGAGTACCACCCGCTGGCCTCCTAGAAGCTAGAGGGTTTGGATGGTGCAGTCTGTAGAGAAGAGCCTCCAGTACAGTTCCTAAAAAAGCAAATGAAATGAAAAAAAAAATAAGTCTGGGGAAACAGAAGCACTAGTCCTAGTGTTAATTTTGATACATGTTTGATGATTCTTTTTTCTTTTTGGCCACACCTGGCAATGCTCAGGGATTATTCCTGCCTCTGAACTCAGGAATTACTCCTGGCAGTGCTTGGGGGACCATATGGGATGCTGGGGATTGAGCCCAGGTCAGCCACATGCAAGGCAAACGCCCTACCTGCTGTGCTAACGCTCTGGCTGCCATGTTTGAAGATTTTAAGAATTCTCAAATAAATAAATTAAAACATCTAGAACAAGATTATAAGTGGTAAACTAGCTGAATCCTCAGAAGTTTATGCTAACTGTATAACATCTACCAATTCTACCTTTTAAAGTCTGACATTAGCTAATTAACTGTCTATTGAGGACTTATAGAAAATGGAATGGCAATCCATTTTCATTGTTAATATTTCAAAATAAAAAGTTCTATAATTACTGTTTGAATAAAAAAATTCTACTGTGAATTTTATTTCAATAAAGGAACTACTATTTTTAGTCCAAAACTGGATCTCCTTATGAAATTGTCATTTATTTGTAAGAAAAATAAATACACTTACTTCAGTATATAAAGTGACATTATAAAGATTCAGTACAAACTGCTTCTCTAACAGATTTTAATTAAAAATCCATATTTCCATCTTTGGCAATCTTGTATTAGGTTTTAGTTTGGAATATACTTTCCAATGTTGCACTGTTTATTCGAACAATAAACAGTGTTGTGTATCTACCAATACGTGCCAGACCAAGGAACGTGAGTGTTTCTCAAAGTTTAATGAGAAAATTACCCTCTTGAGAACCCCATGAAAATGCAGATTCCGAGTCTGGAACTGGACTCAAGACAATATTTCTTTGTTTGTTGATTGGTTAGTTGGTTTTGGGCCATGCCTGGTTGTGCTCATGAATCACTTGTGTTGGTGCTTGCAGGACAGTATGCGGTCCCAGGGGTCAGACCTGGGTCTTCTGCATTCAAGGCAAGCATCTTAAGCCATGTACTATCTTTCAGACCTCCTGATATATTTCTAGCCATATTGTAGTGATGCTACTGCTTCTGTTGTAGGAATCATACACTGAGTAGCAAGAGTCTAATGGTTTCATTTAATCTACACAAAAACTACATAAGACCAAGGAACTTAGTGTTTCTCAAAGTTTAGTGAGAAAATTTGAGAAAATTTAAAACCACTGATAAATATCAGTGGTTTTAATTTATTATCTTGATTACTTACAACAGACAAAGCATTATGCTGTGCATTTAAAGCAGTTCAATTAAACACTAGCTTTTTTGGGAAAGAGAATAATAGAGTATCAAATAATTATGAATGCATGATTCTATTTATATGAAATATCCTGAAAAGGCAAATCCTTAGATAGAGAAAGTAGCTTTGTGATTGTTTAGATAATGGATAAAACAAAGGGTTAATTCTAAAGGATCTGAAGAATCTGTTGTGAAAAACTACTTTGAAAATAGAGTATGGAGCGCCTAGTGCGATAGTACAGAGGGTAGGGCACTTGCCTTGAATACAGCTGTTGGGCTTCAGTCCTCAGCATTCCATATGGTCCTCTGAGCATCGCCAGGAGTGATTCCTGAGTCCAGAGACAGAAGTAACCCCTGGGCACTGCCAGGTGTGGTCACAAAACAAAAACAAAGATGTTTTTTAAAATAATAGATTATGAAGCCAGAGAGAGAGTACAGAGTGTCAGACACTTGCCTTGAATGCGCTTCTCTGTGCAGTGACTATGGTTTGGTCCGCAGCACCACGCACAGTCTCCTGAGCACTGCCAGAGGCAGGAATAGCCCCCTGGCCCAAGTAGCCCCCAAAAAAAAAGGAAACAGATTATCATACTGGCATGAAAACATAATGGTTTTTCTAACACTCTAAAAATTGTTCTTGGAATAGGTGAAGTTCACAATATGTAAATATATTCCAATGAAGTTGTGAAAAATACTTTTACAAAGAGGGAATAAAAATAACAAGAGAAACACGTCTCTTTTTAATGCACTTGAAAAGGCCACAAAATGGAGCCCACAGTGGCTAAATGATTTGCCCAAAGTCACACAGTGACTAATAGCAGGGGTGGCATAAAAATCTAGTCCTTACGCCAAGACTGCATTGTCAACAAGCTCTTTGCCAGTGGAGGTGTAGCGAGGTGTGCCAGGAAATAGACGTTCTTTCACCAAATAGAAATTCTGCACTTTGCTCAGAATTGCCAGTGCCCCCCCCTGCTGTATAGACATCTTCCTGAATAGTGGCCCCAGGGACATCCCAGGCTCATACCGCCAGCTGAAAGGCCCTGTGAGTCAGCCAGCGGCCGGTGGCTCCAGGGGTTCACTGGGGTTCTAAAAAAAAATCATCGGCCCTCCCCAAACTCCCCACCAGAGACACATGTCTTACCGAGGAAGTGGGGAAAAGAAGAAGGAATCAGCCCCCGCGGGGGGAGAAGAGAGGTGTGGAGGACCCTGTGGAACCAGACTCCATGGCACTTTCATTAAAAAAATGGAACACCACGGACAGGAACAGGTTAGTGAGACAGAAGGAACACAAATGCAAACCGCCTGAGAGATTGAATATAGGAGAAAACATGATAATCTATGTGGCACCCATAAAAAGGAAAAAAAAAACCTGGGCGGGCGGGGGGGGAGGAATGGTTGAATGGGACTGGTGAGGGATGGGTCGGACTCTGAACCCAAATAACACTTTTAACTGTATATCACATGTTGGTGTAATAAAATATTTAAAAAATAAATAAATAAAAACTTTAAAAAAAAATCATTTCTGGCTGATTAACAAAGGACTCGAGCAGCTCACAGAACCATGGTGAGGACTGAGAACCCAGCGCAAAAAATCAGATCAAGGTCCCTAGACGGTGCTATGAAACCAGCTTGGTGGAAAGACCGGTATTGGTGACATTCAATACGCTGGACACTGAGTGTTTCCTTCACCTCACTCTGAGCATTCAGTGTGGCCGCCAGCGCACGCAGTGACACCCGCCTGCTCTCTGCCGCTCCTCCGTTACTAGCTCACGGCCATGGACTGGCAGTTGGTTAGGCGTCTGAATCTAGATAGAAGGAAAGAGTGTTAAATGTGTATCTGACAAACGCCTATGTTTCTAGATAGTGAAACGGGACTTTAAACGCTTTTCTGTGATGCACCTATCAGTGAATTCTCCCTCATGCTGGCTGCCGAACAACTGACCTTTACACCTTGCCCAAACAGTAGGTCCTCTGGCAGCGGCATCAAGGCAGCAGAAACCTGTTAGAAATCTGCCGCGGACCGACAGGTTTCTATATCTGTAGAATAAGCTTCTGCTTTTGAACAAGAAGTTGAGGTAGTTTGTATTTTGAGAAGTGTTGCTGGATATTATACAATCTATAGTTCTTATAATTTTCAGAGACCAGTCACCGTTGGACACCAGTCACCATTAGCTTCAGAAATACCACAGTATGTCCAGTTACACTTGGGACTTATATCAGAAACATGATTTAAAAAATAAATATATTCATGCAATATTTGGGACATACTTGTGCTTAAATTTTTTCTTGTATTTTCTAAAATTCAAATTTAACAGAGTATTGAATAGTTTATCTGGCAATAATTTTTTTTTTTTTATTTTTAAGGTAATTTATTATGCCACTGTGAGATATACAATTACAAAGATATACAATTAAAAAGTTCATATTTGGGTTTTGGTCATACAGTGTTCCAGCACCCATCCCTCCACCAGTGCCCATCTCCCACCACCGATCTCCCCGGTTCCCTCTCCCTTCCCCCAGCCCTGCTCCATGGCAGGTTCTTTATTTCTTTCCCTTTCTCTTTCTCTTCTTTCCTTCCCTTCCAGACTATGGATTACGGAACATACATTAAAGGGTTGTCATGTGTATCTTTTTGCCTGTATTTAATGCTCAGTTCTAGGTTGGCATTAGTACCCTCGACAATTGTTAGCACACTGTTCCATTTTCTGTCTTACCTAGCCTCTGACTCCCACACGTTTGTGATAATTTCCACCTTTGACAAGACCTCCTGATACAAGGTCAGGTTTCACTTGACCTTGGATATTGGTATCATAATATGTACATATATATTTATGTCATGCAAATAAATGCAGTCATTCTGTATCTGTCTCTCTCTCCTTCTGGCTACTTTCGCTCAACATAATCTTCTCCATGTCCATCCATTTATAGGCAAATTTTATAACTTCCTATTTCCTAACAGCTGCCTAGCTTATACATCGCACATTGTGTAGATGTACCAAAGCTTCTTTATCCAGTCATCAATTCTAGGGCACTCTGGTTGTTTCCAGATTCTGGCTATTGTGAATAATGCTGCTATGAACATAAAAGTAGGGATGGTGTTTCCGCTGTGTATTTTTTGGCTTCCCAGAGTATATTCCCAGGAGTGATATGGCTGGGTCAAATGGGAGTTCAATTTCTGGTCTTTGGGGGAAAGTCCATATTGTTTTCCAGAAAGGCTGTACCAGCACGGCATTCCCACCAACAATGGATGAGTGTCCCCCTTTTCCCCACATCCACGCCAGCACTTGTTGTTCTTGCTCTTTTGAATATGTGCCAGTCTCTGTGGTGTAAAATGTATCTCATTGTTGTTTTGATTTGCATCTCTCTGATGACCAGTGATGATAAGCATTTTTTCATATGTTTTTTGGCCATTCAAATTTTTCCTTGTTGAAGTTTCTATGCATTTCTTCTCCCCATTTTTTGATGGGGTTGTTTGTTTTCTTCTTGTAAAGTTCTACCAGTGCCTTATATATCCTGGATATTAACCCCTTACCAGATGGGTATTGGGTGAATATTCTTTCCCATTCTGTGGACTGCCTTTGTAACTTAGTCACTGTTTCTTTTGAGGTGCAGAAGCTTTTTAGTTTCATGTAGTCCCATATGTTTATCTTATCTTCTAGTTGCTTTGTTAGTGATGTTTCACCTTTGAAGATGCCTTTAGCTTCAATGTCGTGGGAGGGTTTTTCCTATATTTTCTTCAATGTACTTTATGGATTCAAGTCTGATATTGAGGTCTTTAATCCATTTTGATCTGATTTTTTGTGCATGATGTTAGACACAGGTCCAAATTCATTTTTTTACATGTCGCTGCCCAGTTTTCCCAACACCACTTGTTGTAGAGGCTTCCTTACTCCATTTTGGACTCTTTGCACCTTTATCAAAGATTCAATGATCATGTGTTTGAGGTTGGGTTTCAGGATACTCAATTCTATTCCATAGATCCACAGGTCTGTTTTTATTCCAATACCACGCTGTTTTAATTACTACTGCCTTGTAGTACAGTTTGAAGTTGGGAAAGTTGATGCCTCCCATCTTCTTTTTCCTGAGGATTGCTAGCTATCCTTGGGGGGTTTATTGTTCCATACAAATTTCAGGAGTGTTTGGTCAATTTCTTTGAAGAACGCCATGGGTATCCTTATAGGGACTGCATTGAATCTGTACAGAGCTCTAGGGAGTATTACCATTTTGACAATGTTGATTCTCCCCATCCATGAGCAGGGAATATGTTTCCATTTCCTTGTGTCCTCTTTTATCTCTTGGAGCAGTGTCTTGTAGTTTTCTTTGTATAGGTCCTTTACATACTTGGGTACGTTGATTCCTAGGTATTTGATTTTCTGTGGCACAATTGTGAATGGAATCGTTTCTTTAATATCCCT
>JAJIBD010021513.1:0-24566 GCA_021461705.1 Cryptotis parvus
CTGCAATCTCACAGAGGTCTTTTCTTAGTGTAGCATCAGAACTCCCCTGGGCCTGGGGGAGAAGGGCAGGGTCTTTGGGCACTCGCTGTTGCCCAGGTGAGATCAACCCTGGCTGCCAGGAAGGTGGACAGCTTGTAGCCATGCCCAGGGCCAGCTGAGTTTTCCCTTCCCAGGGCCTGAGTGATGCCTGTGGCAACAGAGACTTGGCTAGATGGGGTGGAGGAAATCCTAGAGAAACAGGGGGCCCAGCAGGGAGAAAAAGAGCCTTTTACAGAGGACAGGAGATTGACAGCTTCTAAATGAGGGGGTTGAGGCTTCGCGCCAGGGCTGTGCCACACACCAAGATTTCACAACCCGAAGAACCTCTCCTCCAGCAGCCGGGCTCAGAGAGCCGGGTGAGCCGCCTTGGGGGGCAGTGGCAGTCACTGCTGCTCTGGTGTCCGCCAGCGTTTACTCAGTGCCAGGTGTTTGTAAAGTTCGAAACTAACAGCAGTGGAGAAACCTTTAAAGAATAGCTCAGCTCATTCTCTAATACCCCTGTCTTTGAACTCTGTCTAAAGCAGCAACATCTTTACACGTTCCTCCCGGCTCTTTCTGAAGAACATCAAGGCAGGCAGGCAGGCAGGCAGGCAGGGTCGCAGGAAAGTCTCCGTCTAACCATTTCAGCTGTCAGCTCATCCACACTCTTTTCCTTCAGTGTTGACCCGGCTTCTGACAGCAGCCTTGCAGTGGGCACTGCCCAGGTCAGGCTAAGTGCACATCAAAAGGTGCTGCAGGTCAGAGCTGCGTGTTTCTCACCCACTTTCTCAAGCACCCTTAAATGGCATCTGTCCTTGCCCTGCTTGATGCCTGAAGGGAAAAAAAACCTTTTGAGGCTTGGGGTCTGGGCTTACTCCTGGTGGTGCCTGTGGCCATATGCAGTCCTGGGACTGGCAGAGGTTGACTGTGTACAAGGCCAGCGTGTCAACAAAGGGAACAACCCTTTAGAAATGAGCCCCGTGGAGAATTCCATCCCCACCCATCAGACTGCCCTACCCTGAGGGGCTCCTTTGTGCCAGGCAGGTTCCTTCTGATCTTCATGATAATTCTGCAATCCCAGTGGTATCTGCCCATTTTATGGATATAAAAATACAATGAAAAGAGTAACAGCCAGAGGCAGGATTTCAGGCAAAAAAAACTCTGACAAAGGTTTCCTTCCAGTCTGCCTGAAATGGCCCATCTTTCCATCATCAATGATTATGACAATTCAATGTCAAGAATAATAAATTTGGAGTGTGTCTGAAAGGGAGTTGGGCAGCTATAAATACTCGCATATATTTCTCTTGACCCAATCCTATCCATTGGATGGAGCAGTTCAGTACCATTGTACCTGGAATCTGTTTTCCATTTGGGACATGAGTCAGCAATGGCCCATCTTGCTCCGGATGGCTCAGAGTGCGGGGAGAAGGCCGTCAGCCTGTTTCCTTGCATCCTGCTGTGTATGCAGGGGCAATTTATTCTAGGAGCCACACTGCAGAGCGTGACTAAAAATAGAAATGCGGAGTCCACATATTTCATCCCCTGATGCCACGGCTTTGCCTGTGTCCACAGTGAACCGCTGTGATTAATTAAACTTTCCTGACACTTGATGCATCTCAGGTTGGCCTGAAATGCCAGGAGCCTTGGGGGGGAAAGTTACTTCAAAAAAAGTGTGTTTGTGGAAGGCAAATATTTTCTGCATAGTTGCCTCCCTTGATGCAAAGTTTCTAAATGTCAGGAGGTATTTAGGACTAATGTGTATTCTTCAAGGTTTTGGCCACAGTCAGGCATGAGTTTTGACTTAATGTTTTGCAACACTAAGGATGACTAAGAAGATTTCATGTGGCCTTAGCTCACATTAGGTCCATTTGGGTGAAATTCTGACCCGTGCGGTCTAGGCAATGTGTCCTAGACGAGGCACGCCCATGAGACGCGCTGAGAAAGCTGAGCTACTGAGGCTTGCACAGACCCGGGGGAGGAACTGGAAGCAGAAGCAGCAAAGAAAACTGGGACATTGTCTTCAATCCCTGGGGGCGTCCAACTTGCTGACCATGTCTCTGATTTCGTGCAGTGCTTTCTAAATAACCACCACAGGTTAGCAGCGAAGTACAAGTAGATTCTGTTCTATTGAGGGGCTGGAGGGGCACACCAGACTTATTGCTTGGGGAACATGATGTGATGAAAATCCAACCGAGGGGGCTGGAGCAATAGCCCAGCGGATAGGGTGTTTGTCTTGCACGTGGCTGCCAGCTCATAACGGCACGGGTTCGATCCCGGCATCCCATATGGTCCCCGAGCACCGCCAGGAGTAATTCCTGAGTGCAGAGCCAGGAGAAGCCCCTGAGCATTGCCGGGTGTGACAAAAAAAAGAAAGAAAGAAAATCCAACCCAGGGCCTCACACATGCTGAGAATGCTCTGCCAGTGAGCCAAGCCCCAGCCCAGTGAGGAGATTTTTCATAAAGCAATTATATGCTGTGCTGGGGATTCCACCCTTTGCTTGTGATGGTTCTTTGAGCACTCGCTGTTGCCCAGGTGAGATCAACCCTGGCCACCAGGAAGGTGGACAATTTGTGGCCATGCCCAGGGCCAGCTGAGTTTTCCCTTCTCAGGGCCTGAGCGATGCCTGAGGCAACATAAAGACTTGGCCAGACGGGGTGGAGGAAATTCTGGAGAAACAGGGGACCAGCAGAGAGAAAAAGACTCCACCCTTTGCTTGAGATGAACTTTCTAACTAAGTGTTTAGATTTGTTCATAGTTGCCTCATACTAGAAATAACCCAAATGCCCTTCAATGTGTTAAATAGACAAGTCATGGTGTACAGTCAGTGAACTAGTGCTTAGCAAAAACACAGGCTCATCTTATGGATTCTCCAAAAGCAGGCACAGAGCTCAAATGCATCTCAAGGGCAGGGACCATACCATATGATTCCTTTAATCTGATATTCTAGAAAAGACAAATATGTGGTACAGAAAATACTAGTTGCTGCGAGGACAGATAATGTCACAAAGAGCTGGAGAAATTTTTTTTTCAACACACTCCACTTCCAAGAAATGCAAAAATACTGGAGAATAATAGAGCAGGCTGTTTTTTTCTTTGTCAATATTAGATAGAACCTTCACAAATCAATACTCTTATAATTCACATAATAAAATTATCTATATATTTACTTATAATGACATGCAGGATATTTCTATTTTTTTCTCCTTTAGGTCCAAGAATTAATTTTTGTTGGAAAAATGGGAAATTGCATGTGTGTCCTATTTTTTCAAAAATATTTTTACTATACCATCATGAGATATACAATTACAAAGATGTTCATGTTTGGGTTTCAGTCATAGTGTTCCAGCACCCATTCCTCCACCAGTGCCTATTTCCACCACCACCAATATCCCCAATTCCCTCCCCCCCTCACACAGCCTGTTTCTATGGTATGCACTTTGCCTCTTTTCTCCAGAGAAATATTTTGAAGTGATGGCAAAGCCTTGATTACAGTGGTGGTCAGAATCACAACTGGGGGCTGGGGGGGCTGGAGCGATAGTCCACAGGGTAGGGCGTTTGCCTTGCACGCGGCCAATCCGGGTTCAATATGATATCCAATATGGTCCCCTGAGCACTACCAGGAGTAATTTCTGAGTGCAGAGCCAGGAGGAACCCCTGAGCATTGCCGGGTGTGAGGAAGGGAAAGGAAGGGAGGGGAAGGGGGGGGGAGGGGAGGGGAGGGAAGAAAGAAAGAAAGAAAGAAAGAAAGAAAGAAAGAAAGAAAGAAAGAAAGAAAGAAAGAAAGAAAGAAAGAAAGAAAGAAAAGAAAGAAAGAAAGAAAGAAAGAAAGAAAGAAAGAAAGAAAGAAAGAAAGAAAGAGAAAGAGAGAGAGAGAAAGAGAGAAAGAGAGAGAGAAAGAGAGAGAGAAAGAAAGAAAGAAAGAGAGAAAGAAAGAAAGAAAGAAAGAAAGAAAGAAAGAAAGAAAGAAAGAAAGAAAGAAAGAAAGAAAGAAAGAAAGAAAAGAAAGAAAGAAAGAAAGAAAGAAAGAAAGAAAGAAAGAAAGAAAGAAAGAAAGAAAGAAAGAAAGAAAGAAAGAAAGAAAGAAAGAAAGAAAGAAAGAAAGAAAGAAAGAAAGAAAGATCTGGAGGACAAGGAGGATCAGAGGGCAAAGGCTCTCTGGTTTCAGTTCTGCTGAAGTTCATCCTAGCTGGGTCTCAAGAAAAAGAAAACAATCCTCAGAGGAAAGATAAAGGGAACTAGTAGTAAAGTTCCAGTTTAAGGAAGGGAGATACATATGTTTGAGTTTCTTGCCTTGCACACAGCTGACCCTCGACATCCCGCATGGTCCCCAGAGAGAGCACTAGAGCATCCCAAGCACCAAGTACAGGAGCGATCCCTGACCACAGAACCATGAGTAAGCCCTGAGCACCACCAGGTGTGTGGGTGCGACCCAAAAAGAACAACAAAAAGAGTCTAAAAAAATTAAAAGAAAACTAAAGACACAAACAAAGATTCTGATCCAGAAGGAATGTATTCTGGTTGATGTTAGCATCAGGCACTCCCCTCTCTCCAAAGTCCTGAACCAGAGGAAATAGCTTCAAAATGGAGGAAGTTCAGGCCTAGTCAGCACTTGTTATTCCCCAGACTGAAAGGTTCTTCTACACCTTCTCCATCTTTCAGGCCAAATTAGACGTCCTGATCCCCATCCCAACAGCCCCTGTAGCCCCAGTCCTCATTCTCTACCCTCAGGGTGTGGTCCTATTCTGCTGCAGCATGTCTAATCAGAGAGGTCTTTCTTTGATTAGAAAATAAGAGTTGAAATGTTGAAGCTTTGGAATATAACAATAAGTAAAACTCACTCTATGCCTCCTCCTGGTTGACACATCGAAACCACCTAGATCCCCTCCATAACCCAACAGCTCGCTCAGCAAACCAAGCACCACCCGACTTTCATAGCCCAAGCCAGAGCCCATTGACCTTTCTACATCTGCTGCTGACAAAGTGGAGACCACAGCCACTGTAACGAAAGAACTTTCTGTTTAGAAGAAAACTAGCAGTTTGGATATGCAGGTATTACCAATTAGGCTTACAGGGATGGTCTAAATGACCTCTGTGTGCTTTCTCCAGCTACTCATTTGTGGGAACTCATAATTAACTTGCACTCTCAATAGTCACATTGAATGCTTATATAAATGTATCACTGCACTCAATTGATCAATTTATTGATCAGTGACTGGTGGCTATCGTGGTAATTCTATCACCATCTTAGACATCCTGAAGTGAGTGGGGGTGTGCAAATTTAATTTTTGATGTGTATGTGGGGGTATCCCAAAGGATTAGCAAATTAGTACATTATGCCTGTGTGGATACTTCTATTTTTAAATGAAACTATTTTCTGACTTAACTAACTTTTGGCTTCACTAACAGCTGTTAGTACTGCAAACTGGTGTTTAATGAAGCAGGAAAAACAATAAACTATACTGATGTTATTCCCCAAATAACTGCTTTTTAAAAACATCCCTGCTTGGAAGGAAAAATGAAGCTGGAAAAGGTCCAGAGAAATGCAATAATATGGTGGGAGGTGGGGAGAAGAGGAATGGTTCTTATGCAGCCAAAAAAAAAAAAAAAAAACCTTTTTCCTGGAAAGATGAAGGATGAAAGCAATGTGATTAAGAGCTATGAAATTATGAAAGGTCCAAAGAAGATAAACATGAAGGGCCGGTTCCAAAACTCTAAACGACAGAATTACTTTCCTTTCCACCTTGGAGATCAAGGTAAACTTAGGTATATAAAAGAAACTATTACTGTTTACACACGGGTAGGAGGAGAAACAGTAGTACAACTTTTATAGTGACAACTAGAAACCAATCATTGACTTAGAGGTAGATGGATTAAAAAATCATAACAAATTATGAAGAGAAAATAGGCTGGGGAGGGAGAAAACTATTTCCTAAGCTGACAAAGCTCACATCGCAGCCATTAACTGTCTTTTACCAGTTGTGCCTGAAATCAATTATACAGAATAGACCATGCACCAATGCATAAACATTAGTTTGAGCTCACATTTCTATACTTCCCATTGTATTTGCATTTGATGGTGAATTTCATTTTTAGTGGCTTGTGTAAGTTAACCCCCTGAGGCCTATTTCATTGTATTATTATGTAAAAACAATCATCTTCAATAATTTTAATCTTCTATTTAATTTTTTTTTTTCTATTTGGGGGACTGGAACCATAGTACAGGGGATCAGGTGTTTGTCGGCTGGTCCCGGTTCCATCGCCAGAACTGAGTCATGAGAGTGAGCCCTGAGCACAAAGCCAGGAGTAAACCCTGAGCACCACCAGGCATGGCCATTTCCCTCCCAAAACCAAAATATAAGAATTTACTTTTTTTTTTTTTTTTTTTTTTTGCTTTTTGGGTCACACCCGGCAATGCTCAGGGGTTTCTCCTGGCTCTGCACTCAGGAATTACTCCCGGCGGTGCTCGGGGGACCATATGGGATGCCGGGGATCGAACCCAGGCCGGCATGGGCCAGCCACGTGCAAGGCAAACGCCCTACCCGCTGGGCTATCGCTCTGGCCCCGAATTTACATTTTTTTAAGTTTTCTATTTAACCTTCTAGTAAAAGTTCTTGTTTCAGAGGTGAATGATTCTCCTTGCTAGCAGAACTATGAGAATGCTAATTAATGCACGGGCTACTTGGCTGAACTCAACATGGGCCCAGGTGCTGATTTTAACCATCACCCATCTATATCGCTCTTTCCGTAATTCCAAGTCCTGAGTCACCACATGATCCAGCTGCAACAGTCACATAAATGTCCCTCTGTTCATAAACTTGCCTCGGGCCAGGGACGATGAGTCCTGGTATTCATGCCATGGAGGCATCCACAGGCACTGTTATGAAATGGGGTGATGGGAAAGGGTAGGGACCTCTTCATGGGGGTGGGTTTGGTATACTGTTGCCATGCCTCCGGCTGCTCCTGACAGCCCTCACAAAGCAGATAATCACATTTCACCCTTCAGGACATGTGATTTATATTAACGCTGTCTAGCAGGACAGCCGTTTCCCATGGTTGCTAGAAGAATGGTGTGTGTCCAGAGCAAGGGCACTGCCAGCATCTTCAGCTCCAAGTAAAATCTTGGCAGTCTTTGCTTTAAAGGTAATTACTCTGGCAAAGGTCCTTTTAACCTTACTCTAAATGTTATCCTTTCAAAAGCAGAAAACGACTTTGTGGAAACCTTTGACCTTTTTTTTTTTTTTTTTTTTAATAGTTTCAGTAAGAGTGTAACACTGGAGCTGGAATATGTGCATTTTTACAGGCTATTATGAAAAGAACTTTCAGTTAACTAATCATTATTTCAAGCACCCATGCACCCCCAGGTTGGCAGAGAAGTGAGCTCAGTGGTAGAGCATTTGACAGCAATACCTCAGGAGTCAAGATTTCAAATCAGTCTTTATTTTTTAATTTATTTTCTTTATTTTGTTGTTTTGGGCTCCACCCAGTGATACTTAAGACTTATTCCTGGGCCAGAGCGATAGTCCAGCAGGTAGGGCGTTTGCCTTTCACATGGCTGGCCCCATGCCAGCCGGGTTCGATCCCAGGCATCCCATATGGTCCCCTGAGCACCACCAGGAGTGATTCCTGAGTGCAGAGCCAGGAGTAACTCCCGAGCGTTGCTGGGTGTGACTCAAAAAAAAAAAAAAAAAGACATTCCTGGTTCTACACTCAGGAATCACTCTTGGCAGTGCTCTGGGGACCATATGGGATGCCAGGGGTCAAACCTGGCTTGGCTGCAAGCAAGGCAAGTGCCCTACCCACTCTACTATTGTGCCAGCCCCGGTATTCCAAATCAGTCTTACGTGCTCCTGAACTTTTTTTTTCCCTCAGTGATAAAGATAAATTCCCATGAAGCCCCTTTTCCCCAGAAGGTGGCACCCTGTCTATGGCAGAAGAACGTTGGAAACGAAGTTTCTCAATATTATGGTACATTATGAATATGAAACCTTAGCCCAAATCCCTTGGCTACATAAAATATGTCACATAATTGTATTTTTGGTCAAGGAGGAGTGTTACAAAATAAACATTTCCCCATTAGAGCATACTGGGAAATGTTTGCTGACACCTACACTCAAACCCACCCGGTTCCCTTGGATGAATTTGGCAGAGAACAGGCCCCCTTCATAATGAGGTGCTGGAGTTGGTTGAGAATTAAATATTAATTTACAAAAAAAAATTGCATCTTAAAAATCTAAACAGAGGTGTGCGTGAGAGCCTGCACCGGCTCGATCCCTGGGCTGAGCGTCTGGGAAACGTCTGAGGGCGACCAAGGACCACCATCTTTTATTGCATTGCATCATTCTCTAAAGCAGTCTGTGGAAAGCATTATTTTATTTCATTTTCAAAATCTTTTTTTCTCTCCCTACTTCCCTACTGGAAAATTCTTTCTGAAGTAATGGACCATTAGTTTCCCTCCACTCCAGAAGATTCATAGTGCGAAGACCTCAGGAATACAAAGTAAGAGGTTTGCTGGTTTGCTGAAATCATTGCTGGTTTCTCGTGGAGAACTTTCTTCTTCACTACACACCTTTTCCTCTCTTCTGCCACTCACAAGGGCACTCACAAAGTCACTCCTTGTGGCTATAAGGAGTCTCTCCTGCTCAGTGAGGCCTTATATCTGGTGACCAGACTCGAGATGCTGATGGCAGAGGAGGCCCCGGAACTCAGTAACTGCCCCCTCCCCTGAGCTCTGGCACCTCCATGTAATTTCTGGAGTCCATTAGAAAGTCAAGAATTAAAAAGTGTGAAATATAAAGAAAAGAGGTGTCTCCAAAGAAAGAGGGATCATAAGCGAAGACTTGTCTTTGAGTAAAGGCAGAAGAGACACTGGATACCATAGAAAAAATAACTCAGCTGAAAACACAAATAAACTTCTATGGTCTAAAGGTGGCTTGCACAAGAGTCCAACAAGCCAGGGGTTACAGATCAAAAGGGAATCCCACTCACCTGCAGTTTCTTCTCCATTTACTTCTCTATCCAGTGCTGTGGAAGAATTGAAAGCAAAAGGGCATCCCTGTGCTGCCAGATTGGGTAGGAGACAGAAATACACCTGGCCCTTCTGCCTTGATGCCGGCTGGGGAGGTTAGTCAACTCTGGTGCAGGGGCACAGGTGGGGACCACAGCAGCTGCGGAGTAGAGTAAGAGACAAAACTCTCTACCCCTGGGGAAGGAGTGAACTCAGCCCGGACCCAGGATCCTCTAAGAGGCGGGGGTGGGCAGTGGGGGGGCGAGGTGCAAGATCATTATCTCAGAAATACTGAGAAAGTTCACTCCTGAGACTCAGATACATGGGGTCTGCCTAAGATTGTACTAAGATCTAACATACTCTACATTCCAGGCACCAATAACAAGCAACTCTGTGGGTTGAGGGACTGTTGATGCAATCTGAGGCACTGACACAAATAAAGGCTGAAAAGTACAGGTGAAGAAAGAAGAAAGGGGGAAAACTGTGATAGCTCAGTCACAACTGTATGCACAAGACAAAACTAAAGGAATCTGAATCTGGTAATGCACTAGAAAGAATGCTTAGCAACCATGAAACACAAATCCAGTCCATATTCCAGCCACATTCACTCATTTTAGCATAAGCTGAATACTCACTGTTCAAAGCACAAATACTGCTTTTCTCCATCTATTTACATTACTTATTCTACACACATTGTCTGGAGTTCAAGTGTTTAAAATGAGGAGAAACAAGCAAACAAATAAAAACAGGGCCTAAAGGAGAAGACAGCCTGCTGTCAAGAGATGAAGCAATCAACAAAATCAGATTCAGGGATGATTCTGGCAATAAAATTAGCATCGAAAATTAGCACCGAGTAGGGAATTTTAAATAACGATGATTTATATATTAGGAGCTAATAATGTATTTTAATGCATTTTAAAACATTCTAGGCACATATGCATTTAGAATTATTATGTTATCTAGCATAATTTAAGCCTTCATGATTAAATAATGGCTTTCTTTTTGCCTGGCAATATGCCACGTTTTGAAATCCATTTTGTGATATTAATATAGTCACTCCAGATGCATTTGGATTATTATTTGGATGGCATATCTTTTATTTTTAACCTACTGCTATCTTTTATACTCAAAGTAAAATTCTTATAGACAGCATAATTGTTGATGATATTTTTTAAAGCCAAACTATATCACTCAGTTGGTATATTTAGATCATTCATGTTTGATGTGCTTGCTGATATAACTCAAATTAAAATCTACCATCTTACTTATGATTTTTTTAATTGGTCCTATCTCTTTTTCTTTTTTTCCTGTCATCCTTTGGGTTTGTTTTCAAAGACATTGCATATTATCTCCACTCTATGACTTACTTATATCTTTAAAAACAATTAGAATTTCCCTAAAGCTTATAGTATGCATGTTTAATTGATCAATCTATCTTTAAATAATAGATACTGATTCACGTGTGTGAAAAAAAATACAACTGGCCTAAAATGGAGTTGCTTATGCTAAGCCCCATATCTCTACATCAAGACAAGTTAATTACCATTTTGGCTTTCCCAGAAATGAAATCTTGACTCCATTCACCAAGGACTACCTGATTAGCACTAGTTAGATCATCTGCCTGAGAGACTCTTGCCACCCTCCTAAAAGGTAGAACTAGAAAGTGTCTCTCACTGTCTACAGTTCTTCAAAACACCCTTATATCTCCTTGACAGGATGCTGCCCCATACCTGAATCTCACTACAGAAGCCAACACGGTCTTGAACATTTACTCAACTGAATTGCTCTTCAGACCGAGTAACTGAGCTTATTCCCCTACCATGGGTACTGGCTTGCATTTAACTTTACACACCCCCTACATATTAAACATATTACTACAATTTTTGCTCCCGCCAGTCATTTATTAGAACTTAGAGCACGTAACGTATCTTACCTTCCTTTATTCTGTTTTCAGTGCTCTTCAAGGGTCTATTCGGGCAAGTGTTTCTTCTGCCTCATTTTCCTCTCTGAAGGACTTGAACGTTTCTTACAGAGACCATCAGCTGGCAACAAAGTCTCTGTTTTTGTGGTCCGTGTTCTTGCCCCTTCCTGGGGGTACAGGAATTCTGGATTCCCAGGAGAGGTTGGCCCCGCTGAGTTTCCACTCCTTAGAGATGCAGTGGTACTTTTTTTTTTTTTTTTTTTTTTGCTTTTTGGGTCACACCCGGCGATGCTCAGGGGTTACTCCTGGCTCTGCACTCAGGAATTACTCCTGGCAGTGCTCGGGGGACCATATGGGATGCCGGGATCGAACCCAGGCCGGCACAGGCTGGCTGCGTGCAAGGCAAACGCCCTACCTGCCGTTACCCCAGACCTTGACGGTAGGTTTCCCTTCTGGAGACTTCAGCCAGTGTTTTCCGAGTGCCTGAATGGCGCTCAGAGAAACCGGGCAGGGAGAGGCAATCTTGTGCCTGCCCTCCCTAGATTCTGCTCCCTCCAGGTGGGGGTCTATTGACCCCAGCTGCATCCAGATAAAATAGCGTGTCCACTGCTCTCTATAGCCTTCCTCGGGCCTTAAGAGTTTAGGCCACCTGATTGCCCAGTAAGCACAGTTTTCTAGTCTCTCCTGCCCAAGCAAACTTGCAGTTTTGCCTGGAGGAGTATTTGTTGTTGTTTTGTTTATGAGCCACAGCGGGATGCTCAGGGAATCACTCCCCAGCAATGCTCAGGGGACCCTATGCGAATATAGGGGCTTGAGCAGGAGTCAGCTGCATGCAAGGCAAACGCTGTACCCGCTGTACTATCGCTTTGGCCCTTGCCTGGAGTTTTTAAAGAGTGAAGGTGAAAAACTCCTTCCAGATCCCTACATTTCAAATTCTGGATTCTTTGTCCTAGCTAACCCACAAGGCCCTCTCATACCTCAGTATGCTTTGTGTACTGGCTAAAGGGTGCTGCGTGGAGGACTAAGGCACTGGCATTAGTGCTCATGTAGCTCCTCTTACCTGTGGAGACTGGAATACCCTCCCGATGCTGGAGGGCCAGCAGTGAGCCCTGCCTAGGGTGGGGCAACAACAACGCGAAGTTTCCCCAAAGTCTAAGACCTGCACTTTTGAATGCACTTTTTGCATTCTGAGGGCTGTGGACCTGCCCGGTGCTAGCAGCACCTCCCCGCAATGTCCGAGCCCCCTTCTCGGTAGTTGGGGGAGGCAGTGAAGATTGTGTCTCATCTGCAGGTGGCAGTAACAAGGCCGAGAAGCCTCATTTACTGGAAATAGAAAACGATTCATAAGACTCATCTGTGCCCCAGCACCCACTTCACCCCCCCAACCCCCACCCCCCCACAGTTCCAGGTGGCCTGAGCTGCTCTGTTCTCCAGCTGCTTCACTCTTGGAGCAAAGGAGGAGGCTGAGTCCTCAGCTCTGACAGGTGGGCGCTGCATCCACAGGGGACGACGGTGGCTTCTTTCTTCTTCATTTTTAAATGATCTACTGGGGAGCAGCTGCATATTGGAGTTTCCCTAGGCTATACCTGGAGCCATCTCTCAGAGGAGGACCTGCCACCCTTTATGTATTTATCCCTGATATTGCTGACAGATACTCTGCCCGTGAATTGTGTTCGGTTAATCTCCATTTCTGACGGACATCTTCCCTCAATGCACTCCCATAGAGGTGGCTTCCGTTGTCTAAACTTGACAGAGAAAAGTTAAAGCTCGCTGAGAATGACTGACTGGATTGGCCCATGCCTCTGTGAGGAAATAATTCTGTAAGAACAGTGAGGCCTGACGGGCCTGGAAGGAGGTGTGTGTGTCCTGGGGGGACACGGGGGGAGAGACCCTTAGAGGGAGTCACTCTCAGCAGTCTATCGAATTGCATGCCACTAAGTCCTCTTGGCACCGTCTATGACGGAACTGGACCGCCACAATAAAATACCGTGGCTGGATGTGTAACTGTGACTCACAGCTTCATGCCTCCGAGGCGCCAGGCCCCGCACCCCCAGCCTGCACACCCTTTCTGTTCCTGGCTCTCCCTCAAGAAGCATACCTCTCCCGGACCCCAACCTGATCTCTAGGTAGGTTAGGGGTCCCCCTTAGGGTGCTGGCCAGCATTTGTGCCGCTTGGCTAATGTTTGGTGTTATTAGAACGATGTCATCAGCGAAGCGGAGGTGGTGTAGTTGCCGACCATCTATCTTCACTCCCATTCCTTCCCATTCTAATTGTCACATGATGTTCTTGAGGGTGGCGCTGAAGTTTTGGTGAAATGGTACCACCTCGCTGAACCCCCTCATTTGACATCAATGATCACTTCCCTTGTAGAATGGTCAAATCCTTGTGATGAATCTGTAATAGAGCTCACAAGGATCTTGATGTATTGGGTTTGAACACCCTGTTTGGCTAGGGCTTCGATAACCACTTCAGTCTCCACAGAATCAAAGGCTTTCTTTAAATCAATGAACGTGAGACAGAGCAGCATCTTGAACTCCCTACAAACCTCAATGAGCTTGGCTACTGTGTGGATATGGTCGATTGTCCAAAGCATTTGGTTGCCTTTTCGGAAGCCAGCTTGCTCACATGATTGTCCTTCATCTAATATTCTGCCAATCCTGTTCAGGATGACTCGTGTGAACAGCTTATAGATGATAGACAACAGGCAGATGGGGCGATAGTTGCCGATGTCGTGAATGTCTCCCTTCTTGAACAGTAGAACAGTAGAACTGTCCTGCTGGTTTTCCATTGGGAGGGCACCTTGCATTCGGACAGGTAGCGTGTGAAGAGCCGAGCCAGTGTATTGATGAGTACTGATGGCAGATTCTTCAGGTGTTCGGGTCTGACTTTGTCTGGGCCTGGTCTGTTCCCTTCTTTACCGACGAAATGACATGTCAGATTTCAGAACGGAGAACGTTGGGAATGACATATCCATCCTGTGGAATTTGGTATGTGGGCAGGTGGACTATTGGTATGTGGGCAGGTGAACGTTGGGAATGACATATCCATTCTGTGGAATTTGGTATGTGTGGCTATCAAAGAGATCTGAGTAGAAGTAATGGATAATCTTCTCCATTACCTTTCTGGAAGATGTGATAGATCCATCAGGACATTGGAGGGCAGTCGTCTTGGTCTTATAGTTGGCAAAGGACCGGTGGGCAGTGCCAATGCTCCTCCCGGCTTCTGCTGCATCTTCCAGTATTTCTGCTCTTCTGTCTTTGAGGTCTTCCTTTATCGCTTTTCTACACTGCTTTGCGAGCGTGGACGTTAGCATTTGGTCGCCTGAGGCTCGTGCCTTGCCACGTTGGCGAATGAGCTCGAGAGTTTCTGAAGACAGGTGTCCTTTTGTGTCTTTCTCTCTCTCTCCTTGGCATTCTTCGCACAATCAGGGAGGTGCTGAACCAGCTGGTTGTATTCTTCATCAGTGTTGTCAATGACGGTATCTTCCCATGTTGCCTCAATGGTGCCAAAGAGTTGGCGGTTTGCACAAAAAGAGAGTGTCCGATCCTGTTTGGAATTTTGGGCCAATAGCGACATGGGTCAGGCAATAGCGACATGGGTCAGCACATCTGTGCTTATCCAATGTGAAAGATATCTGTGCTTATCCAATGGGAGACTGGCAGGTAAATGACATCTAAGGTGATGCCTGCAAGATGTGCCAGGTCTTCTGACCTCTGACCACAGTAATATGTAAATCAGTGGCTGTTTGCAAATGCTAAATCAGTATTTGTTATGTGATTTGTGCTTGTGTCCCCCTCCACCCAAAAACTGTATAAACTGTGTTTAGTAAATGGGAATGGCTTTCCAGGACCCCCCACCCCCCCACATTGGTGTCTTTCTTTCCTTTTTGTGGCAGCAAGGCAGATGTTTCTTCCCAAGTCCTCCCCCTCTCTTTTCGCCGGATGAAGACTGGCAAGATCCAGGTCTCCCTCTTTCATGCCAGTAGATTGCTGGCCAGGGCCCCCCCAAACACCCCTGAGCCCTACCTATCTCCTTCAATACATGTAAAGGAAAATAAAAAACTAAAAACCAAAGAAATCAGCAAGCTCACAGGTCCTTCTCTGTCAGCCAGAGGTACTGGCACTGGAGATACCATAGACAGGCGGATTTCAGTGTTTCAGCAATGTCAAAGGGGTGGCGATCCATTGATTTCAAGTTTTAAGGTTCTGGGCAAGAAAATAGTTTAGATGACAGTGGAGGAGCTGCTATCCCAGACCCAGGGGACACTGCTCTAGGCTTGGCAGTATGGGGGACAGCGAAGCAGAAGTGATGATCTCTGCTGTGCAGTTAGGTTGACAGAAAACCCCAATGCATGGAGGACCCTGCTGTGCCTTCCTCTGTGACACTTTCCTGCTGGGCCCGCTGTCACTCCCAGTTCCTGAGCTAAGTACCACAGGCATTGTGGCACTGCTGCAGAGAATGAATGGAGCCGATCCCAGTGGCCCCAGCTGAGCAGGCTGTACAGTATTTTCCACCAGGACTCTGATCAGCTTTGCCACCGCCTGAAGCTGTCTTATCATCTGTATAATGGGAACAACAGTGCCTTTCACATGGGGCTACTGTGAGGTTCAAAGGAGCTAACAGCCCACATAACGTATGCAGGGAATGTCTTATTGGCAGCAGTACTTAGGGACCAGGAGAGACATCACAGAGGGTTGGGATGCCAGACTTATTCTAAGTCTCCTCCATTCCATGAAGAGGCCCAAGGAAATGAGCTTACTATTTCTAAGGATGGTGAGCCATAGAACGCAACAAGCCAAATTAGAATGAATTCTGTGCACTCTGGACTTACTTTGATTTTTGCTGCTCAATCAAGGCTCCCTGCCTGGGGCCCTTGCTTCCAGGTCTGGCTAATTCCCCTCCTGCTCAAAACCTCCATGATTTGCTACATGCCATGTGGCCCTCTAATTCCATCCCCAGACTCCAGAGGTGCAGATCTGCAAACCAGCATGATTAGCCACCACTGCTGGCTGCCCATTCAGCATATAAATCTAGTGCCTGGGATTACCTCATGCCAGAAAACCGAAATCCAACTCAGATGGTTAAGGCATTAATAGCAGTGAGTGCTGTAAAGACTCAACAATGTGAACCTTCCCCAAATGCACCATCCTGACCTCCCTTGAGCTGACAATGCGTGTGTGACATCATGTGTAAATGAACCTTAAATTTGAACCAGGTGCCGAGAGCTGTCTGGCGTCTCCTGGCTGCTGTATTAACCACTAACATGCAGGGGGATGAAGGGGGTGGGGGCTACGGCAGTAAAATGGAGTGAAGCCAATGGCAGTGACCAGCATGGGCAGCTGTGGCTCTGAGCATTCAGATCCTGCCCACCCTGTAGAGTCCAGGCCCCCAGACCCTGCACGGTATATTTCCGGAGGGCTGTGGAGCTCAGGGATTTGGCTGCTTTCACTGGCTGTGACAAAAACTCGTTCATGCAAATCTGTTGCTGCTGAGTTCTGATCTTATTTGCATCCTTGAGGCATGACTCTGCTGCTCAGCCTGAAACAGCAGTTGGTGACATTAGCACTGTCTGGGTACAGGCAGGGACAGGCACCGTTAAGAGGTGATGGAGGTTACAGTTGCCAAGGAAGATGGCTCTCAGCCCCCTCTCCAGGTGCTCTGTGATTTGCTGACACCAGAAGATAAAGGTGGCCTGTGTCTGTCCAGTGTGACAGATTCGCTGGGCTAACTAAGTCTTGCACCACATCAGGTCACATGATAGAGAACAGCATATAAAACTGAGGTGGTTTCCTGGGGATGGTATGGCCCTGCCATTCTCAGTCATGAAGAAGTGAGCCAGAGAAATAGTTCTTACAAAGAGTGATTAGTACAGTGGGGAGAACTTTTGCCTTGCATGTGGCCAATTATGAGTTGGATTCCTATCGGGGAGCCACTGGGGTCCCCAAAAATACCAGGAAGTGAGTTCCCTTCTACCTCTGAAGCAGGCGAGAAATGGATGAAAACGCAGGAATCCGGCACAGTTTTAAAAGGCTTTACTATCACAGATTCTGATGTACAATCCAAGAACAGGGAAAACTCCGAACTCTGGGTTTCCAGCTAGGCCCCAGCCATGTGTAGGCCAAGATGGCTGCCACCAAGTGTTGAAGCCCAACAAAAATCAGAGAGGACGGACAAGCAGAAGCCAAGGGAAGCCCAAAATGGCAAAAGGGGTCTTCTTTTCTTCCCCAGCTTATTTTATAGATATAAATCCACCAAAACTTTCCAATCCATCATGGGCTGGGCTATCTAGAGATGAATACAGATAAACAACTCTATTGAGATGCAGCACTTCAGGTGGCCCTCTGGCTTTTAAAAGCACCAGAGCTGATTCAAAGCTTCCCTAGGAGAGCTGGGAGGGGCTGCAAGCTAAGTGCAGCTGGAAGTTAAAGTAGGGTATGTCACCCAACAGATCCTCATGACCCTACATATGGTCCCCAAGCCAGCCAGAAGTGATTGCTGAGCAGAGAGTCAGGAGTAAGCCCTGAGCACCACTGGGTGTGACCCCAAAACAAACCAAAAAAAAAACCCCAACAAAATTAAATGATGCTTGCGAACGAAGCCATGAAGTACTGGGGAGATTATTCAGGGTCCAGAACCCAAGTACTGTGCCTGCACAAAGGCACCCTGAACACTGCTGGGCCCCGCTGGCCAAGAACTGCTGGGAGTGGCCCCAGGCCTCTGAGCACTACTTGGAAGTTCAAAGAAGAAAACCTGGGTGGGGCCAAAGAGACAGTGCAGCAGGTAAGGTGCATGTCTTGCAGACAGCCAGTCCAGGTTTAATCCTGGCGGCCCATATAATTCCCCAGGCTTGCTAACCACCACCAGAAGTGGCCTAAAATTCCTTCCCCCGTCCCCCACCCTCCCAAAAAGAAAAGTAAACCTGGGTAAGAATTACTTTGATCACTTGATCACTTGAATCCCGTTTTCATTGATTTGCTCGAGCGGGCGCCAGTAACATTTCCATTGGACCCTATCAAGTGCCAATGTAGCCCAATGGCATCTGGTTGATTCAGGAATATGAAGAGCCTCAAACCGTTCCTTCAGGGTCTTGATGAAGAAGTCTGACCATCTTGTAGGTGGGCGGCCACGTGATCTTTTGATATCCCATGGGATCCAGTCAGTAACGGCTCTAGTTCAGCGGTCATCTCCAAATCGCATTACATGTCCAGCCCATCTGATTTCCGATGCCTTTGCAAACGAGACAGCGTCCCTGGTTCTGGAATAGCGACAGAGGTCGGAACTCCAGATTCCTTCTCTCACTTGAGTGAGGCATGCTATTCCAAGCATAGCTCTCTCGATTCCTCTCTGGGAGACCCGAATAGCATTCTCATCCTGCTTTCATAGGGCCCAGGTCTCTGAGGTGTATGTTAATGCAGGGAGAATGGTGGAGTCAAAGAGATGTGCCCAGAGCCGGAGGTTCTTTATCCTTTTAGCTATTTCTTAGATGCCTTTGAAGGTATTCCATGCTGCTCTCTTCCTCCTGCGCAGCTCAGGTTTTAGGTCGTTCATCATGTTGATTTCTCGACCTAGGTACACATAACTGCTACATTCAGAGGGCCTCCGGAACTAGTTCATTTTTTCATAAACATAGTTTTGTTCAGATTCAGCTCTAGACCTATCTTTCCACATTCTCGATCGAAGTCAGCCAGCATTTGTGCCACTTGGCTAATGTTTTATGTTATTAGAATGATGTCATCAGCGAAGCAGAGGTGGTGTAGTTGCCAACTGTCTATCTTCACTCCCATTCCTTCCCATTCTAATTGTCATATGATGTTCTTGAGGGTGGTGCTGAAGAGTTTTGGTGAAATGGTATCAACCTGCCGAACCCCTCTTTTGACATCGATAATCACTTCCTTGTAGAATGGTTAAATCCTGGTGGTGAATCCATAGTACAGTTCATGAAGGATCTTGATGTATTGGGTTTGAACGCCCTGTTTGGCTAGGGCTTCGATGACCACTTCAGTCTCCACAGAATCAAAGGCCTTCTTTAAATCAATGAATGTGAGATTGAACTCCCTACAAACTATTTTAGTTTATTTAATTTATACCTGGCTATACTCCTGGTTCTGTGCTAAGGGATCACTCATGGTGGGGCTTAGAGGTTGGCCTTGGTTGGTAGTGTGTAAAGCAAGCGCCCTACCAGCTGTACTCTCTTTACAGCCCATTTTTAAATGCTTACTCTTCCTAATGCCCAGAGTTCTATACAAGCTGATGAAAAGAAGCTGAAAGCAAGAGAGGTGGAAACTCACTTTATCATTCCCCCAAAGGACTTAAGTTATAGAAGAGCTAGCAGAGGGCTAGATAAACAGTTATAGATGAGCTAGCAGAGGGCTAGATAAACAGTACAAGGTTGAGGCATTTGCCTTACACCACATATGGTCCCTGGAGCACTGCCAGGCACGGCTTCTATACTCTGCTGGGTATACAGCCCCTCCCCCCTATTTGCCCCCTCCAAAATTACAAAAGATAGTAGCTATCTTTTCTAATGGATAGCTCAGCATCATTAGAAATATGAATATAGAATAACTTGTATGTTTTATCATTTTACCAACATTAAATATTATGTAAAGATGCTGGGGATGGGTTTCCTGATTCATGGAGCAAACAGTGTTCTAAGAAGGGGCAATCTTAGATGTTCTTTGAGAGGTATTAGTTGGGTTTGAGGAAAGAGCACAACATGAGTAACGTGGGAGAAACAATGGAGGTGGAACTCAAGGGGAATCCCTGGGATGCCAGAGGACTTCAAAGGACCTGAGTACCAGAGGGATTTCCCACAACAACCCCTAGAAACAACCCTTCATTCTGCCTACTTTGGAACAAATAAGAGAAGCGATTTTTTTTTAGTGACTAGATCCTGAAGACTGCTTAAAAGCCTTCAACCAAAGACTGCTGTGAAACCCAAACTTATTCTAGCTTCCAGCACTTACAGTCAAGATCTTAGCTGCAAGTTTATTTCTCAAATTCATTTTATCTTTGCTTTTGCAAAATTTTCTCCTGTCATTTAAAAAATATGCCTTTAAGAGTTGTAGCAATAGAACAACGGGGAGGGCATTTGCCTTGCATGCACCCGACATGGATTCTATCCCTGGCATCCCATATGATCCCCAAGCACCACCAGAAGTAATTCCTGAGTGCAGAGCCAGAAGCAACCCCTCAGTATGGCCAAGTGTGACCCAAAAATCAATCAATAAATAAATAAAAATAAAAGTCGGCGCTGGCAAAAATAAAAAAGAAATAAAAATATACTTTCATTTCTCTCTAAATGGGATTCTGTCTCCCATTTTTATTTTTACTTTGGTTTTTCTTTACTTTTACAGCAATTGCTACTCCCTTCACAAAGTCTTCCCTTGTCACCAGAAGGTAATAAGAGCCCACATTTCACGTTATTCATTGCCCATCCTCAGTCTTTCAGTAAACACACACTAGTTTGCACATGGCAATCACAGGCCAAGTCCTGCCCTTTAGGATACTGCATTTCTAGTTATTGTAGATAGTTGCTTCTACTGGATTATAAGCTCTAAGAGTGGTTTGTTCATGAAAGACAGGACTCTGATGGAATAAAAAGCCAACTTATGTTCAGCTATAGAAAATAGTAACATATCGAGATGTTTGAGTAACACAGTGTGAGAGTGAATAGACATCTTTCAGGGGATTTGATTGACTAGGAAAAAAAATTAAGAACACCATTTCACACTGACATTAAAATGCATGAATGCAAGTCTATTTAGTCTGGTTAGCTCATAAATTGAGAACTATTTTGGGTGAGTGAAAGCAAAGAATGCATTTAAATGCAAATAAATAACAAATTTTTAGACAGAAGACATGGGGAGCTTTCAAGTATTCTGCCTCTCTGTGAAATGTAAATATTATTTTGGTGTAACCATTACTGATGGACTTTAGCTATAACATATAAACCTATTGTTTAACAGCAAAATTTTTTCTTCTCCTCTTCCTTCTTCTTTCCTCTTCTTTTTTTGCAATGCTGAATCAAACCCAAGACCTCAGACATGCAAGTAACTGCTCTACCACTGAGCTACAATCCTAAGTTCTGGTGTTTTTTTCCTTAATCCTAAAATATTGTCAGAAACATCTTGAATTTGTAAATTAAGTGCTAATTATTTAGACACCTTTCCCTTTTCAAAATTCAGTGTCTGCAGCTATTGGGGGAGAGAGTCAAGTTTAGATACTTCACAGCAAATGGAATAAAGATGTATTATCCACAAAATTTTAATAAAGCACACTGGTGTTTTAGTACCAGCTATGACTTTTTATTTGTCTGGTTTGGGGTCATATTAGGCATGCTCAGGGCTTATGACAAGCTCTGCATTCAGGGATCATTTCTGGAGTGGCTCAGTGGTGCTGAGTCAGCTACAATTTTTATGCTGAGTTATAACAGATCCAAGGATGGACTGACCTTTCTGATCGACAATGACTTACATTCCTGGAAGAGCAACAGCAATGGACCATGCTCCTAAGCCTCTTTCCTGAGAACAGCAGACAAGGACATAATTTATACATGGCATTCATCAGAACTATAAGAAAACTACCAAACATACAACAAAGTACTACAGTTTATTAATGTCATTACTGAACACAAATGAAGAGAACCTAATTTTTATTTTTTTTTTTTTTTTTTTTTTGCTTTTTGGGTCACACCCAGCGATGCTCAGGGGTTTCTCCTGGCTCTGCACTCAGGAATTACTCCCTGGCGTTGCTCAGGGGACCATATGGGATGCCGGGGATCAAACCGGGCCGGCATGGGCCGGCTGCGTGCAAGACAAAACCCTACCCTCTGGGCTATCGCCTCCAGCCCCAAGAGAACCTAATTTTTAGACTAATGCACTGGAGAAATGCAGATACAGATAATGGTTCCTCTTCTAGGGCTAATTACAGTGTGTCAGAGAGAGGTGTGTTAGAACATAGACAGTTAAATAATAGCACAAAAATTAAAGAGCAACTAGTACATGTTGGTGGGAATGCAAATAAACATCTCTTATGGAAAAATAGGAAAATTAAAAAGTATGCATTGAGAGGAAAATTATTCATTATGATATCTACATTAATGAAATACTATACTGCTGGTAAATAGAGTCAGGAAACTTGTATATATAGGTCAGAATAATCTTCAAACCATAATTTTAAAGTAAAAAAGACAAATGAGACTATATAGATTCTTTTATTGCATAACAATACAGTAAAAAGGTAACCTACACAATGAGAAAAATATCATCAAGCCATATATCTGATAAGAGGTCAATATCCAAAGTACAAAAGAACTCCAATAGCTTAATTACAATAGAAACCACCCATATTTTAAAAATGGACAAGGAGACATACAAATGAAAAGTCCCCATCATCAAAAGTCAGAGAACTGCAAACACCAACATAGAGACATCCTTACACACCTATTAGTATGTGTCATTATCACGATCTCACGATCACGATCTTCCCGTTGATCATCTATTTGCTAGAGTGGGCACCAGTAATATCTCTATATGTCATGTCTCATGCCAGTAGAGCCAGGGGCATCAGCTTGCTACAGGAACATAAAGAGCCTCAAACCACATTGATATATAAATGTGTCATTATATATTAATAAAAACCTAAACAAAAAATAATTGTTGGCAAGGATATAGAGAAAACTGAAACTTTGCAGGTTGGCAGAAATGTAAAATGGTGCAGCCATTATGTATTACAGTTTGGAAGTTAAGGAAGGAAGAGGAAGGAAATTCCATAGGATACAGTAATCTCACTTACCCCAAAGAGGTGAAATAGTTATACTATCACATTTATTGCAGCATTATGCACAATAGCCAAGAGATAGAATAAAAGATGCCTACTGACAGCCTGGGGGTGGGCGGGAGGGGGTATGGGTACATTGGTGGTGGGAATGGGGCACTGGTGGAGGGATGGGTGCTGGAATACTGTATTACCAAGAACCAATTATGAATACCTTTGTATGTCTCATGGTGGTATAATAAAAATAAAAAAAAATGGCAACTGAGGACCTATAAATTGTGGTGTGTACATACAATGGCAGGTATTGGCGATGGACAGACACAGATACACCCGGCAGAGCAGAAACCAGCTTTCCCCGTTGAACCCCCTGCATTCCACGGACCACGAGAGTGACTTCCAACCCGAGTCCACCAGCCCGATAGAGCCTCAGAAGAACCTAGAGGAACCCCCACAGCTTGCTGGCAGCAATCTTCACCATCCACACTCCGCAGCTCATAAGATCTCCACCCAAGAGATTAAGCCAGTCCCCAGTTCGGCTTGTCAGAAACCCACCCCTACAAGGACCCACCCTGCAGAGAACCGCCCTTCAGAGGAGAGTATTTCAAGCCCAGGGAATGCTTGAGCCACAGATGCAGATACACCCGGGAGAGCAGATAACAGCTTTCCCGTTCTCTGTTGTGCGCAGCCACTTTACCTGCAAATTACCATGAATATTCTACCCACCCCCTCTGAGAGAGTCCCACAAGGTAATGAGAGTATAGCGCCCGCACAGCAGAACCTGGCAAGCTGTCCAAAGCGTGTTAAATATGCCAAAATCAGTAAAAAAAATGTTTATTTTCCTGACCCAAAAGAGCCCTTAATACAGCAGTGTTGGAGGACAGATTTAGCTAATCTGGGAGCTTTGTTGTTTTGCCCACACCCAGCTTAATCTTATTTAAGTCAAGGTTCATTCTAATGAGACCTCTCTTCTATGTAAACACTGCTAGAGGGTGTGGCACTTACAGAAGTCACCTTGATTGAATAACTTCTGACTTATACATCTACTAAGACTTCTATGTTTTCTAGATTGGGCACAGCTCCTCTTTATACCTACTGCACCCAGCGTGGGACAGTTAGAATTTACCAGGAGACTACCACCCTGGCTACGTTGAGACTATAGGAAGACTATAGGAAGGATCATACTAGTTTGCTCTAAGCAGGCAAGAGTGACCCTTTCAGTACACGAGAACAAGATACTCAGAATCACCCTGGTGCAGATAATAATAAGAAGGACCTTGTGGGTACCATCTAGATTACATGAAGCTCATGAAGTTAAGATGTATTACTTTATATCAGCCCTCTCTCTCTCCAGTGTTTTACATAAGAGATAATCTCCTTAGTCCTTGGCATAACCTTTGTTTATACCTGCAATAAGGTGTGGCACTACACTCTGTTTAGGGTTCTTTGTTGACATGACAACCTCCCAATTGGATTACTTTGGTGTATATAAGGGGCTGACTTGAGGCCCCTTCACCTTTTGCCTTTTGGTTCCTCAGCCTGCGGCTTTTGGCTTTGGGCCTCTTAGCTTTTGGCTTTTGGCCTTTTGCTTTTTGCTCTTTGGCCTTTCTCTCCTTCTTCTGGGTAGGACTCAGCTCGGGTGAGATCCTTTCTCTTTGGTGGGAGACTTACGCTCTTTTGTATGGTCTAAGTTCGGACCAGAGGTAGTTTGTTCATTATATTGGATTGCTGTGGAAGAGCTTTTGTACTATTAAAAGCCTTTTTGGAACTGCACCGGACTCGTGAGTTTTCATCTGTTCTCCCGGCGTCCTCAGAGGTAGAAGAGAACCTCTGTCCTGACACTGTC
>JAJIBD010021515.1:0-126789 GCA_021461705.1 Cryptotis parvus
CCAGAACCCTGTTGGAGGACAGGTTTAGCTAACCTGGGAGTTTTGTTGTTTTGCCCACTCCCAGCTTAATCTTATTTAAGCCAAGGTTCATTTTAATGAGACCTCTCTTCTATGTAAACACTGCTAGAGGGTGTGGCAGTTACAGAAGTCACCTTGATTGAATAACTTCTGACTTATACATCTACTAAGACTTCTATGTTTTCTAGATTGGGCACAGCTCCTCTTTATACCCACTGCACCCAATGTGGGACAGTTAGAATTTACCAGGAGACTACCACCCTGGCTACGCTGAGACTATAGGAAGACTTATAGGAAGGATCATACTAGTTTGCTCTAAGCAGGCGAGTGTGACCCTTTCAGTACATGAGAACAAGATATTCAGAATCACCCTGGTGCAGATAATAATAAGAAGAACCTTGTGGGTACCATCTAGATTACATGAAGCTCATGAAGTTAAGATGTATTACTTTATATCAGCCCCTCTCTCTCCAGTGTTTTACATAAGAGATAATCTCGGGATTAGTCCTTGGCTAACCTTTGTTTATACCTGCAATAGGGTGTGGCACTACACTCTGTTTAGAGTTCTTTGTTGACATGACCCTCCCGATTGCATTACTTTGGTGTATATAAGGGGGCTGACTTGAGGCCCCTTCACCTTTTGGCTTTGGTCCTCTTAGCTTTTGGCTTTTGGCCTTTTGCTTTTTGCTCTTTGGCCTTTTGCTCCTTCTTCTGGGTAGGACTCAGCTCGGGTGAGATCCTCTCTCTCTTTGGTGGGAGACTTAGGCTCTTTTGTATGGTCTAAGTTCGGACCAGAGCTAAAGTTTGTTCATTATATTGGAGTGCTGTGGAAGAGCTTTTGTACTATTAAAAGCCTTTTTGGAACTGCACCGGACTTGTGAGTTTTCATCTGTTCTCCCGGCGTCCTCGGAGGTAGAAGAGAACCTCTGTCCTGACACTGTCGGGGACCCTGGCGGCATTCCCGACAGAACCCGCCATCCCTCCTGGGCATCTCATGAGTGGCTGGGCACAGGGAGAGCCGGTAGCAGCTCTGCTCCATGTCTATACACTTTCAAAGGTCTGTTAAGACAGTTGAGGCCAGGGTTCTGAACCTGGCCGGAGACTCCAAATAGGGGCCCCAGGAGAGCATTTGGGGGACTTTTAGTTGGAGAGAGCAGCAGCTCTGGTGGCTGGGTCTGTACAAGGCCAGCACTTAGGTTAGTGGGGCCCTAGATGCCTTAGCCGGACAGCCAGCACCAGGGAGGAGAAGTAGCTCCTGGTGTCTAGACCTGAAGGCCAGCACCAGAGCCACAAGGCCTGGAGCGTTAGCTGGAGTGCTGGCACCAAAGCTACAGGGAAAAAGCAATAGTGTAATAGGACCATGGGCAGTAGTAAAAACTCCCAGTAAAGGATAAAAATTAGTGATTTTAAAGCTTCACCAATTTAATATTTAGTAAATCTGGTTTCCTGATTTATCCTTTTTTCCCATTAGTATGTAACATCACAGCATTAACTTATTATCTAGCAAATAATATAATCTGACTTTATACTTCACATTGTTCCTATGTCTTGCTATACTCAAAGTATCAGAGAGAATTTTCTTCTTACCTTTTTTATATGAGCATAATAGTAAAATTCAATAAATACAGGAATATATACATATATTTACATACATAATGTATGTATATAAAATATACACACGTGCACATGTATATACATATATACATGTGTGTACATACATACATACATACATACATACATACATACATACATACATACATATACTTTCCCCCTCACACAAGTCCCAGAAGCCTTTTTTTCAAAAACCAATCCACTACCAATTAAAAAAGCCAAGAAAGTAAATATGGGGACCTGGATTTTATCCCTGGCACCACACAAAAATTTAAAAAATTTGCAGAGTACTGGTAGAGCGATGCACGTTGGAATACTGCTGAAACCGAATCACGAAGTTTTGTAATGGCCTATCTCATGATGATTTAAAAAGAAAAAAAAAGCCAGGTAAGCAAAAAAAAAAAAGTCATAAAATGCTCATGCTTCATTAGACTCCTTTTCTGTGTTTATAAAAAAACTTGTTATTTTTGAGCTGGAGCACCCCATATGGTCCCCCTAAATCCTGTTAGGAGTGATCTCTTGAGTGCAAAGCTAGGAGTAACCCCTGAGGACCAAGGGATGTGACCCCCCAAATACAAGAACAAAATACACAAAGAAAGAAACAAACTTGTAATAACAAACTTGTTACTTTGTAAAGTGGACTACACATTTTCTTAAGAATAACAAGTGTCTAATTTTGCCACAAACACATGTCTGCAGGACAAGTTTTTGGAACTGATAAAACATGTAAGCAATTATGTACTTATTAAGATTATGTTAGGAGAAACTGCCTGCTTAAGTTACAACTTTTCTCACATAGAGAATCAAGTAGATAACTCACCGGCGATAAGTCATTGTTGGTCAGGAAAAAGGCAAGTTGGATACATACACGGTGCTTTTACTTGGGGCCAATCCACCACTCATTTCTAAAAAAGGGAAACAACCCATACAGAAACAGATATTCTCAAACAAAGCAGATACTCTACATTGACATTAAAGCCATTATAGGTGAACCTGGAATATGGTGCAGTGGTAAATAACTTGCCTTTCATGTGTAAGGGTCTGGGTTTATTTAGTTCCCAGCACTGCCAGGAAAAGCAAAAGGTTGTCTTGGGCAGGGAGACAGCTCAACAGTGCAAGAGCCCAGAACTGTTGGCTGTGGCCTTCAAATAACCACCATCAAAAAATCAGTAAAGCATTCTCTAATTATGACAAAATCGTACATCTACTTCTGAGAATTAGGAATAATGATTCCAGCTAGGTAAATTAAAGGATTCTTTTCCCCAGACATTACTAAAGTGTTTCCCTTGTTTTTCTTTTAAGCAGACTCTTAACCAAAATTGTCTCGCTATGGTGTGACTAGGTAAGCTGAGCTTTAAATAATGGCCTCCTGAGGCTACACTCTTCTTTGGGACAAAGTGGCGGGGCTCTCAAGCACTGCTCAGGGGGCCTGAGGGCCATTTTTCTGAGGAGTGGCTATATTGGCAAATGGTTTAGTGCTCTGCCAAGTGGTGTTGAGGGGCCAGGTGGTACTGGGATCAAACTGAAAACCCCATGCATGCCAGGCATGCTCTTAAGAGTCTCTTGAGCTACAGACCTGCAGAGGCTAAGAACAAAAAAGTGCTTGCAAGTACTTAAAAATCCTGTCTATTAGCATGGGGAAGCAATGATTTGGTCACTGATTTTTACTAACATAACTGAATACATTTTTGGCTGTCTAGCAAATCGATGGTGAACGGGAAGACAGTGATACAGTGACAGTGATAAAAAAAATCAGCTGAATTTTGAAGGTGCAAAAACGCTAAAGAATAAGTTTTTAGGTGATATAGTATAGCGGATAGGGCACGTGGTCAAATGGGGTTCTGATCTCTGGAATCCCATATAGTCCCCCAAGAACAGCTAGGAGTGATACTTGAGTATAGAGCCAGGAGTAAGCCCTGAGCATCATCAGGTATGACCCAAAAATAAAAAAAGAAAAGCTTACATAAAAAAAAAAAAAGAAATTCAGTAGGGGCCTGAGTACAGCGGATATGGTGCTTGCCTTGCACCGGGGCTGACCTGGTTTCCATCCTTGGCATCTCATATGGTCCCTGTGCATCACCTGGAGTGATCCCTTAGCACAGTGACAGGAATAACACCAGAGTACCACCAGGTGTGGCCTCAAAGAGAAAAAAAAAAACAAACAAACCCACAAAACGTCTTTTCTGGAAAAACAAAACACTTTTTGCTGCATACTGTTTTACTAAATTGTTAAATGGCACATTTTTAAGTAAACAGTTTCAGATGATATTTATTTATATGAGTAAGTTTTTGAAAGACATCACCTTTTATGCATATGTTTATTATTTTTTGTTTATTTTACTTCTGGTGAAGTTAGGACCAGATCCTTCCCAGGATCTTTCACATTTATACATTGCATACAGTTCTAGTCAGGGTCTAGCTGTGGCCTGTCATCCCAGTGAGCCTAGCAAGTAGCCAGAGGAACCCCCACACCATGAGGTCAACATCCAGACTCCACAGTTCCTCAGAGCTCCAACCAAGAGAAAATCTGATCTCTCCCCATTGAGGTTATTAGTAAATGCTGGAGATAAGAGCTTTCTACTGAAAGTATACCACCTACACGGCAGATCCTGGCAAATTACCTGTGTTGTATTTGATATGCCAAAAATCGTAACTATGGACCTCATTCCCATGACCTGCAGGGAATGGTTTGAGGCTCTTCCTAGTTCCTGGAGCAAGCAGATGCCCTTGGGCTATACTTGCTTGCAACAAGATGTAAGAAGATGTTACTGGTGCCTTCTGGAGCAAATGGATGAACAACAGGAAGACAAGTGATACAAGTGAAGTGATACTCCTGGCGATGCTTGGGGTGGGGTGGGGGGGTGGAAATCACATGGGGTGCCAGAGAGATCATCGGCTGTACTATCGCTCAGGTTCCATACGTATAAAAATGCTAAAATACAATGAAATACCTAATTCAAATAATAAAAAATTATCCTGAAAATTACATCGGATTCACTCATGTTTAGACTGAGAGGATGGAAATATATTGCATTAGAGAAGTAATGGAAACCTGATGCTGGGAATGTTTGGGGGGATTATTTAGGCAACCTTATTGACCGGCTACTGAGAGTTCGCTTTGCAAAAATTTCTCATTTTAGACTATTTACTTGTTAGCTGATCGACTAAGAGCTGCGAAGGCGGGGTGGGGTTGGGAGGTAAAAAAACATTTAGGGTCATGAGAGAGCAAGACCAGAACTAAGGAGGCGTTTACCTTCAGGTCAGCAGGTCCAGGAGCCCCGAAAAGCGCGAGCTCTCAACTCTCAGGCTCAGCCCCTCTTCATGTTCCCTAGAAAGCGTCGCGCATCACAGGATCCAGGAGAGGCAAGGCGCTGAGAGAACCGGAGCAACTCCTCTTCCTGGCTCTAGCTAGAGCGGAACCCGGAGGCGGGCTCAGAGACCGGCGTCTTTTGATGACGCATTTGTGCGCGCCGGAAGTGCTGGCTGGGAGCGGCGCGACGAGCGGCCGCCTGCTTGGGGCTTCGGTGCACCGGAGTCGGTGAGTGCATTTTACCTCCCTGAGAGGTGGGCGCGGAGCGGCGCGGGGGAACTTCGCGCGGGGACGTGGTGGAGCAGGAGCGGGCGGGAGTTTGCCGTGGCGGGACTTAGATTCTTCCGCTGCATTTGAAACGTGCAACAATTCTGCCTCTGCGACTGAGGGTGGAGAGGCGGTGGAGTTTGAAATAAAGGAAAGAGCTTAGTCTGAGATATGGGTACTTTTCTCTGTGACTCATCAGTAAGCAAAAACGGGACGGAGTGAGGTAATTTCAAAGACCCGAAATCTACGAGGACGTCGGTACATTTATTGACTGCTGCGTCTCTACAGTTAGTTGGGTAATAGGCGCTTTGAGAACTACAAAAAAAGTGTATAGCAGCCCCCCCTTTTTTTTTAAATTTCCTGGCGATTATTTCCAGTCTAGTCGGTGAGACAAAGTTCGCGTCGGAGACTCGGATTCATAGGCACGCGCTTTTTCTGAGGCTGTGAAAGGGCCCATCACTCCTACAGAAAAACCAGAGTAATGCAAGGTAGTTCATACTTAACTTCTGTCCAGCAGCACTCACAGACCAGGCCTCTGACCTCTTGCTGGGAGCCTGCGTGCCAGCACCCTGGAACTCAGAGCCTATCCTGAAACCTGCACAATCAATCCTGACTGCAGCCAGTGTCCTCTAGACAGACGGGAAGTGCAGCTGAACTTTGGGAGGTTTGAATGCCCCTGCGTCCACCAGGGGACCGCTGGGACTAACTCTCTTGGCAGCTTTGTGGTCTGCCCAAACTGCCATGCTGCACATACCTGTTGTCCTTGGTCACCGCCCAAGATGTAAGCTTCTTTAGTCTTCTCCACTTCATCCTCCTGCTCCTATTGCCGTGTGCGTTCTGCTATGTGCACTCCCTGGATTAGGACTGCCACTGCTTCCCTAATTCTGTCATTTCCTAGGATCAGGAAATGAACTCTGTCTTTCAACTAAGCCTTTTCACTAAGTTTTATCTCTGACATCTTTTTTTTTAAATTTTTTTTTTTTTTGCTTTTTTTTTGGGTCACACCCGGCAATGCTTAAGGGTTTCTCCTGGCTCTGCACTCAGGAATTACTCCTGGCGGTGCTCGGGGGACCATATGGGATGCCGGGATCGAACCCGGGCCAGCATGGGCCAGCCGTGCAAAGGCAAACGCCCTACCCGCTGGGCCATCGCTCCGCCCCTGACATCTGTTTTTAAAGTAAGTGATGGCGCTAGACATACCTTTACTGACTTCACATTTTCAGATACTTTCCCCCTCCTTTCAGAGGTCCTTTCTGCCTCTCTATCCTATAACTTTTTGACTTCTCCCCTACTTGCTAAAATCACAGTTTAGTTGTCACTTTCTCTAAGGGGGTATTTTCTAACTTCCATAGAGCTAGGGATCCTTGCTATGTGCTAATTGCCCTTCACTTCCTTCCTATTAAAATTGGCCACATGTGTTGTCATTGCTTGTCTCTATTTCTTGCTAGCCCGTGGGGGGGTAGGATTTGTCTTGCACATTTTTGTGACTCGCGTGCCTCATGTCAATTATGTATTGAATGATTATAGTTATTGTACATATAGGCTCAGAAGTGAGCTAGTTAACATGTCATTTCCTGACTTTAAAATGTTAAGAACCTTCCAAAAGGATCAACTGCTACTCAGTTACAGCTGATTATGATTTTGTGGAAATAATTATCCGAGTTTTGGTAGAACAGCAGTTTTATCGAGAAAAGTTGGAAATAGTTTTAAAACTGGAATCTCCAATTATCAGATGTCAATCTAATAACATTTTGTTAAAAAAAAACAAAAGAAAATGAAACCTTTGGGCTTGAATATAAATAATGTCTTTTAGTCACCAGTTTGGAATTTGTTTTAAGTGTTGTATACTTCAGAAAAGGGCTTTGTGGAGAATGATAGATTTTGATTTGGATATTGATGAGCCAGTGGGTGGAAGTTGAACAAGAGAAAGGAAAGAGGTATCCCAGATATCACTCCTGGCAGGGCATGGCAAACTATATATGGTGCCAGGGATCAAACCCAATTGACTGCATGCAAGGATTCTTTTAGTATGATTCTCTTTGAAAGCAGTCAGTTATTTTAGCTAGCCTCTTCTCTTAATTCATCTGATGTGGGAGATTAATTTAGGGCTTACCTGCAAAGCATATTTTCTACTACTGGAGTGTATCCCTGTTACTGGTACTTTACTCTGTTTTGAATACTTGCAGGTTAGACTTTGGAATGATACCTTTTGCCTCACCTCACTTCTAGACAGAGAAATGGGTAGTGGTACCCACTTAGGGGAAAAACTTGTAGACAAAAAAGCCTGCAGTGAGCTCCTCTCAACAAGTTTATTGATTGTTGTACTATTTTATGTTCTCTTATTCCTTGCTCTTTTCCATTGTGAAGCAGTGTGGAATGATGAAAAGGGTGTGATTCCAGGCTCCATTTAGCTCTAGGTTTTGAGATTTTTAGACCCTCCATGTTTAATTTGAATCTATTATGGGGGAATGAAATGAAAACTTAAGTATCATTGTGGGTTTATAATCTACTCGTCTGCAGTAGTACATGTAGTTTAATTTTTCTCATGTTCATTTTGTATTCCCTAAGACCTTCCTATTTCTTCAATTCTGCTGTTCACTATTGTTCACAAGCAATCTCTCAAACTTTAAATTTTATTGAATGTAATACCATTTTTTCTCTGAGACCTGGAAAACAACTCTGGTAGAAATTTTAATTTTACTACTTAAACTATTGTAGTTTACAAAGCTGTTTGTGATGATTTGTTACAGACACTCAGTATTCCAACACCGCTCTCACCACCACTGTCACGTTCCCTCCACCATTGTCTCCATTTTCCCAGCTACCCCTCAAGCCTTCCCTTAGTAATAGGCCCAAAATAACATATATTGCTTGTTACCATTAAATGAGTAATGGAATGATAAAAAAGTTATTCCTGTAGAAGTTTGTGAGAATTGTATCTCCCCCATATGTCAGGGATGCCGCTGGGGTCCCCGATAGTGTCAGGACAGAAGTTCTCTTTTACCTCCGAGAACGCCATTAGAACGGATGAAAACTCACGAGTCCGTGCAGTTCCAAAAAAGACCTTTAATAGTACAAAAGCTCTTCCACAGCAATCCAATATAATGAAAGAACTCTAGCTCTGGTCCGAACTTAGACCATACAAAAGTGCCTAAGTCTCCCACCAGAGAGGATCTCACCCAAGAGGAGTCCTACCCAAAAAAGAAGGAGCAAAAGGCCCAGGGACCTCAAGTCAGTCCCCTTATATACACCAAAGTAATCCGATTTGTGACAGGGAGGGTTGTGTCAACAAGGAACCCTAAACAAAGTGTTGAAGCGTGGTGCCACACCCTATTACAGGTATAAACAAAGGTTAGCCAAGGAGTAATTAATACCTTCTATCGAGATTATCTCTTATGTAAAACACTGGAGAGCGAAGGAGAGAGAGAGAGAGAGAGAGAGCTGGTATAAAGTAATACATCTTCATTTCATGAGCTTCATGTAATCTAGATGGTACCCACAAGGTCCTTCTTATTTATTATCTGCACCAGGGTGATTCTGAGTATCGTGTTTTCCGTTATACTGAAAGGGTCACACTTGCCTGCTTGAGAGCAAACTAGTATGATCCTATATTTTTCCTATAGTCTCAACGCAGCCAGGGTGGTAGTCTCCTGGTAAATTCTAACTGTCCCACGCTGGGTGCAATGGGTATAAAGAGGAGCTGTGCCCAATCTAGAAAACATAGAAGTCTTAGTAGATGTACCACACCCTCTAGCAGTGTTTACATAGAAGAGCGGTCTCATTAGAATGAACCTTGGCTTAAGTAGATTAAGCTGTGAGTGGGCAAAACAGCAAAGCTCCCAAACTAGCTAAATCTGTTCTCCAACACCCATAGGGACATTAAGTCCTTGTCTGAGGTTTTACTAAATTGTAGCAAATTGAGCCTTCTGTGGTTGGCTTTTATGTTAGATCCCATCAATCTGATGTGCTACTTCTGGGATGTCAGTGTTGTAGAAGCTTTATCGCTTTATTTGGTGCCAGTTAATAATTTTTTGTTTTGTTTGTTTTTGAGTTATGTGCTCAGAGCTCAGAGATTACTGCTAGTGGCTTTTGGAGAACCATAAGGTTTGCTTTGAATTTGGTTGGCCATCTGCAAGGCAAGCACTTTTTCTGCTGTACTATCCCTTCCCCTCCGCTAGTGATAGTATTTTTCCCACAGATATTAACAAAAAATTTCATTTCTAATTTAGTTGTCCAAAATTCTAATCATCATACTTACCTGACAGGGGAGATACCATGATCACAAAATTCTAACCATCTTTTTTAATCGTAATAGTATTAAATAGTTTTTTAAGTTTAAATCAGCTTTTTTTTTTTTTTTTTTTTTTCGGTCACACCTGTTGATGCTCAGGGGTTACTCTTGGCTCTGCACTCAGGAATCACTCAGGAATCACTTCTGGTGCTGCTCAGGGGACCATATGCCAGGGATCGAACCCAGGCCAGCTGTGTGTAAGGCAAACACCCTATTTGCTGCACTCTTGCTCTGGTCCCTTAAATTGGCTTTTAAATGCTTCTTGTTTCAATGTAGCCTGTCAGGAATGTTTACTTTGCACTAGATTGATGACTTTCATTCTGAGATAAAATGAATTAAAGGTGTTTAAAACTTACTTAAGAATCCCACCCCAGGGAATTGATATTTAAAAAAAATTATTAGATAATTATAATGTGCGCCAAAGTTGAGAATCACTCTATTAGGTGCTAGAGCTAAAGCTAAAGGATTCTTAGTGATACCTTTGACTCAGAAATAAAGTGACATTAGAAGGGTGACAGGATTCATAATTTAATAGTGCTTAAAAAGTTTTTTGAATAATTAAGAGGTACAGACTATATGAATGGATCTATATGAAAGGAATGGATCTTCATATAGTATATGAATAATATATTTATTTGCCTAGTATTAATAGGAGCTTTGCTAGAAGCACAGTGATTACTTCTGTAGTTGTGTTTTTTTTTGGGAGGGGAGAGAAAAAAAGCAAATAGAATTTTATTTTGTATTCCTATCATAGTAGAATACTTAAAAAGTGAAACAAAGAAGGAGAATTTTTATTTGATGTGGAAAATATAAGGAAAATTGATTTTTGGGATTAAATCCTAAGGGAAGAGCAAAGGGGTAAGGCAATTAAGTAGAAGGAGAATATAGGCAAAGGGTAATGTGCCACACCTCAGCAGTAGTTGGTAGTGGAGAGATAATGTGCCACACCTTCAGAATAATAGTAGTATGATATATTTGGAGGTTCTGGAGACTTTGGGGGAATAGTAGGAAATGAAGTTAAAAAGGCCGGAGCAAGCTTTCAAAACGGTTTTCCAAGTTTAGGGTTAATCATTAAATTCTTGAGGATATTTCCACCATCACCCTATAATTTTCTTCAAGTCAGATTTTTTACCATAATGAACACTGGCTACAATTTTCAGGTGGGGGATTATTGGTGCTGAAAGCCAGGATCTCAAATTTGAACTACCCCCAAATTTGGGGTAATTCAGTGGCTAGATTAATGTTATTTGACTTAGGGTTCACCACTATAATCTGGGGAGATCATCTGAGGTGCTGGGGATCTAACCCTGGTCCACTGCTTGCAAGGTAAGCATCCTGCACTTACCGTGGGTTGCAAGTGTTCTCATGCACAAGTTCTTATGTCTTTATTTTTTTAATTTATTAAAAAAAGATTTTTTTTATTAGACCACTGTGAGATATACAGTTACAAAGATGTTCATGTTTGGGTTTTAGTTATACAGTTTTCGAACACCCATCCATCCCTCCACCAGTGACCATTTCCCACCACCAATGTCCCCTGATTCCCTCCCCCATCCCCCTGCTGCTTCTGTGGCAGGCACTTTTGCTTATTCTCCCTCTCTCTCTCTCTCTCTCTCTCTCTCTCTCTCTCTCCCCATCTCTCCCCCTTCTATTACACATTGTGGCTTGTAGTACATACATTTAGAGGTCGTCGTATATCCCTTTGCCTATATTCACTGCTCAGGTCTAGGCTGGTATTATCATTTTCAACAATTATTAGCACATTGTTCCCTTCTCTGTCTTACCTAACCTCTGAGTCCTACACACTTGCAGTTGATTCCACCCACTGATAAGACCTCCCTGACCCATGTTGTGCCTGACCTTGGATATTGGTATTATGTTATTTTTTTTTATATCCCACAAATAAATGCAGTCATTCTATATCTGTCCTTTTCCCTCTGGCTAATTTTACTCAACATGATACTCTCCATGTCCATCCATTTATAGGCAAATTTTATGACTTTGTTTTTCTTAACAGCTGCATATTATTTCTTTTCTTTTCTTTTTCTTTTTTTTTTTTTTTTTTTTTGCTTTTTTTGGGTCACACCTGGCAATGCTAAAGGGATTCTCCCTGGCTCTGCACTCAGGAATCACTCCCTGGTGGTGCTCGGTGGACCATATGGGATGCCGGGATCGAACCCAGGCCGGCATTAGTCAGGCGCGGCCAAGGCAAACGCCTACCCGCTGAACTATTGCTCCAGCCCCAAGCTGCATAGTATTCCATTGTGTAGATGTACCAAAGTTTCTTTATCCAGTTGTCTATTCTCAGGCACTCTGGTTTCCAGGTTCTGGCTATTGTGAATAGTGCTGCTATGAACATAAAAAGTGCAGATGGTGTTTCTGCTGTGTGTTTTTTGGTCTCCCAGGGTGTATTCCCTGGAGTGGTATGGCTGGGTCACATAGGAGCTCAATTTCTAGTTTTTTGGTGTAATATACATATTGTTTATCAAAACGGCTATACCAGTTGACATTCCCACCACCAATGGATTCCAAGTCCCTTTCTCCTTCACATCCATGCCTGCACTTGTTGTTCTTGCTCTTTTGGATATGTGTCAGTCTCTAGGTGTGAGATATCTCATTGTTGTTTTGATTTGCATCTCTCTGATGATTGGTGATGAAGAGCATGTTTTCATATGCCTTTTGGCTATCTCGAATTTTCCCTTGAGGAAGTTTCTATTCATTTTTTCTCTCCATTTTTTTGATGGGATTGGCTGTTTTCTTCTTGTAAAGTTCTACCAGTGCCTGATATATCCTGGATATTAACCACTTATCAGATGGTGAATATTCTTTCCCCACTCTGTGGGCTTCTTTTTGTATCTTGGTCACTGTTTCTTTTTGAGATGCAAAAAGCTTTTCAGTTTCATGTAGTCCCATATGTTTATCTTTGCTTCCAATTGCTTTTGTTAGTGTGTTTCATTTTTGAAGATACATTTAGCTTCAATGTTGTAGAGGCTTTTCCCTATATTTTCTTCAGTGTACTTTATGGATTCAGATCTGATATTGAGATCTTTAATCCATTTTGATCTGACTTTTGTGCCTGGTGTTAGAGAGAGGTCCAAATTCAGTTTTTTACACGCCTGCCCAGTTTTTCTAGCTCCACTTGTTAAAGAGACTTTCTTTGTTCTGTTTTGTACTTTTTTCCTTTATCAAAGATGAAATATTCGTGTTTTTGAGGATGTGTCAGATTACTCAACTCTAGTTCATAGGTGTGCAGGTCTGTTTTTACTCCAATACCATGCTGTTTTAATTACTATTGCTTTGTAGTACAGTTTGAAGTTGGGAAAGGTGATGCCTCCCATCTTCTTTTTTTCCAAGGATTGCTTTGACTATCTGTGGTGGTTTATTATTCCATACGAATTTCAGGAGTATTTGGTCAATTTCTTTAAAGAATGTCATGGGTATCTTTATAGGGACCACATTGAATCTGTATAAAGTTCTAGGGATTATTACCAATTTATTTTATTTATTTATTTTTTTCCACTTTTGGGGGTCACAACTGGCAATGCTCAGGGGGTTACTCCTGGCTCTGCTCTCAGGAATTACTCCAGGCAGTGCTCAGAGTAACATATGGGATGCTGAGGATCAAACCTGGTTGGCTGCGTGCAAGGCAAACGCCCTACCCACTGGACTTGCCCTACCCACATCACTCTGGTCCCAGTATTACCATTTTATTTATTTATTTAATTTATTTTATTTTATTTATTTTTTGGCTTTTTAGTGTTTTTAGGGTTATTCCCTTGTTGGGGACCTCAGTGGCGTCCCCTGGGAATGCCTGCTGGGGTCCTTTGACAACTCCTGGCTCTGGACTCAGGAATTACTCCTGCCGGTGCTTGGGGGACCATATGGGATGTCGGGGATTGAACCCTGGTGGGCTCCGGTACAGGCAGACACCCTACTTCGCTGTGTTATCGCTCTGGTCCCAGTATTACCATTTTAACAATATTAATTTCCCAATCCATGAGTAAGGAATGTGTTTCCATTTCCTTGTTTCCTCTTTTATTTCTTGAAGCAGCATTTTGTAGTTTTCTTTGTACAGGTCCTTCTACATTCTTGGTTAAGCTGATTCCTAGGTATGTGATTTTCTGTGGCACAATTAATGAATGGGTTCGTTTTTCTTAATATCCCTTTCTTCTCTTTCGTTATTTGTATATAGTAAAGCCATTGACTTTTTTTTTTTTTTTTTTTTTTTTTTTGCTTTTTGGGTCACACCCGGCAATGCTCAGGAGTTACTCCCTGGCTCTGCACTCAGGAATTACTCCCTGGCGGTCTGGGGACCGTATGGATCGAACCCATGCCAGCAGAGGCCCGGGCGCGTGCAAGGCAAATGCCCTACCCGCTGGGCTATCACCCCGGCCCCCATTGACTTTTATATACAGTTACAAAGATGTTCATATTTGGGTTTTGGTCATACATTGTTCCAGCACCCATCCCTCCACCAGTCCCCACCTCCCGCCACCAATGTCTCTGATTCCCTCCGCCTCCCCAGCCTACCTCTGTGGCAGGTTTCTTAATTTCTTTCTCTTTTTTTCTCTCTCGCTTCTTTCTCTTTTTTTGGCCTTCACTTCCACATTGTGGATTACAAAACACATACATTAAGAGGTTGTCATGTGTATCTTTTGCCTGTATTTAATGCTCAATTCTAGGTTGGTATCAGCGCTTTCAACAATTATTAGCATACTGTTCCATTCTCTGTCTTACCTTGCTTCTGACTCCCACACGTTTGTGATAGTTTCCACCTTTGACAAGACCTCCTGTTCCATGTTTCGCTTGACCTTGGATATTGGTATCATAATATGTACATATATATACTTATGTCATGCAAACAAATGCAGTCATTCTATATCTGTTTCTCTCTAAGACATTGACGTTTGGGTATTGATTTTGTACCCTGCCACTCTACTTCACTTGATCACTTGAATCCCGTTATTCATCGATTTGCTCGAGCGGGCGCCAGTAACATTTCCATTGGACCCTATCACGTGCCAATGCAGCCCAATGGCATCTGGTTGATTCAGGAATATGAAGAGCCTCAAACCGTTCCTTCAGGGTCTTGACAAGGAAGTCCGATCATCTTGTAGGTGGGCGGCCACGTGATCTTTTGACATCCCATGGGATCCAGTCGGTAAGGTACGGCTCTAGTCCAGCGGTTGTCTCCAAATCGCATTACATGTCCAGCCCATCTGATTTTCGATGCCTTGGCAAAGGAGACAGCATCCCTGATTCTGGAATAGCGACGGAGGTCAGAACTCCGATTCCTTCTCGCACTTGAGTGAGGCGTGATATTCCAAGCATAACTCTTTCGATTCCTCTCTAGGAGACCGAATAGCATTCTCATCCTGCTTTTGTAGGGCCCAGGTCTCTGAGGCGTATGTTAATGCAGGGAGAACGGTGGAGTCAAAGAGATGTGCCCAGAGCCGGAGGTTCTTTGTCCTTTTAGTTATTTCTTTTCTTTCTTTTTTTTTTTTTTTTTTGGGTCACACCCAGCAGATGCTCAGGGGTTACTCCTGGCTCTACACTCAGGAATTACCTCCCTGGCGTTGCTCAGGGGACCATATGGGATGCCAGGGATCGAACCCGGGCCGGCATGGGCCGTCTCACGTGCAAGGCCAACGCCCTACCCGCTGGGCTATCGTTCCTGGCCCCCTTTTAGTTATTTCTTCGATGCCTTTGAAGGCATTCCATACTGCTCTCTTCCTCCTGCACAGCTCAGGTTTTAGGTCGTTCATCATATTGACTTCTCGACCTAGGTACACATAATTGCTTACTATTAGGAAATCAAATCAAAACAACAATGATATATCATCTTAATCAGTGAGAACAAAACCTATCAAAAAATATTGGGAACCACCTCTGTTGGTTGGGATGTGGTGAGAAGGGAACCCACATCCACTGTGGTAGGAATATTAAATGGTCAATCCCTATGGAAATCACTATAATTTTGAATCTAATTTTTACTAGAGCATTGAAAAAATCAAACAGCTGTACAAAACAAGAAAAGCAACACTGTCCCACATTAGTGAAATATAGTTTAATACAGCAGAACAATACCTATTTTTTTATGGTAAATACACCTACTGTAACTATTTTATGATATAGGCAATTTCACTTGATCACTTGACATCCTGTTATTGGTGCAGTTTTGTGGAATGATCATTCTTCCATATGAATTTAGGAGTATTTGATTTGTTTCTTTGGAGAATGTCATGGCTGTTCATATTGGTACTGCATTGAATATTTGTAATGCTTTGGGTAGTATTGCTATTTAATCCTCACAATCCATGAGCAGGGAATGAACTCCAGTGTCTTTCCTCTTTTTTTTTTTTGATTAGTTTTGTGGTTTCCTTTCTATAGGGTTTTCATCTCATTAGTTTAGCTGATTTCTAGCTACTTGATTTTCTGAGACACAGTTGTAAATGGGATTGTTTTTAAAAATACCGTTCTCTTATTTCATTATCTGCATTAGGAGACTCACCACTTTTTTTTTTTGCATGTTATTTTTGTAGCCTACCATTTTGGTATACAAATCGGTTGTTTTTAGGAGATTTTTTTTTTAATAGTCTGGTACTGTTTTCTTACTGTGATAGCATCTGCAAATAGTGAAATCTTTGACTTCTTCATTTTTGGACAGTAATTTTAACATTATTGATTCTTCCAATTCATGAAGAGTGCAAGTCTTTCCTTTTCTTCGTGTCCTTCCTTATTCTTAGCAGTGGTTTATAATTTTTACTGTATAAGTCTTTCACCTACCTTGTTAAATTGATTTCTAGGTATTAGATGCTTTGGTTACCATTTTGAAGGGGATTGTCTTTTTTTACTTCTAATTCATTATTTATATGAAGGAATCCGATTTTTCTTTCATTCTGTCTTATGATTTTTCCTCAAATCATAGATCACATAAATTCTAATCTAAGCTTGATCACATAGTGTTCTAATTTCCCCTCATAAATATCATTTCACATACACATACCTTCTGAATTTACTAAATTCCGTCTTCTTTGTTCTGTCTTTTGGAATATTGCTTTATTAATCCATTCTGTGTTAAAAACTTCAGTCCTTTATTCTTCCTCATTTTTTTAAACAACCACATTTCTCATTTTATCTTTTAATTTTTTGTACACACACATTTTTTATACACATAGATGTCCCTTCATGGAGTGGGGGTTGTCTGGCTTGTTGCGAGGCTCTGCTGGGGTGGTGGGCCAAGGCTAGAACCCATCATCGCTCCCGGGTGCCTCGTGAGCGGCTGGTCACAGGGAGAGCCAGTAGCAGCTCTACCCCATGTCTCGAGTCTCTGGACCGGCATACCTGAGCCGGATTTAAAAAAGACTGCTGCAGGGTGGAACTCGATGAGCCGGGCTGTGATAGGCTGGTCTGCTGGGTGGAGTTCTGACGAGAGAGAAGTCCGGATGTGGAAAATGGAGGCCCTCATGGAGTGGGGTTCATCATCGAAGTTCCACCCTGCAGCAGTCTTTTTAAATCCAGCTCAGGTATGCCGGTCCAGAGACTCGCAGACATGGGGCAGAGCTGCTACTGGCTCTCCCTGTGACCAGCCGCTCACGAGGCGCCCCGGGAGCGATGGTGGGTTCTAGCCCTGGCCCACCACCCCAGCAGAGCCTCGCAACAAGCCAGACGACCCCCCTCCATGAGGGCCCCATTTTCCACACCCGGACTTCTGTCTCGTCAGAACTCCACCCAGCAGACCAGCCTATCACAGCCCGGCTCGCGCGCCACTTGTGGCCACGCGGTTCATCAATAAATGCTGGATTTAGAGATGTCTACAAGAGTATGCTACCTGCACGGCAGAGCCTGGCAAGCTACCCGTGTTATATTTGATATGCCAAATACCAGTAACAATTATAGACCTCATTCCGGAATGGATTGAGGCTCTTTATATTCCTGGAGCAAGCAGATGCCCTTGGGCTCTACTAGCATGAGACAGGACATATGGAGATGTTACTGGGGCCCGCTCGAGCAAATCGATGATGAACGGGAAGACAGTGATACAGATGTCCCTTCATTCTTCATGCACTCCTCCATTTATGATGAGTACTAAAGTTGAGTAAAGATTAAAGATAAACCAATTTCATGTTAAGAAGGAATCTGTTTTCTCCACTAATTATATCTTCATTCATTTTGTCTTACATAAAATGCATATCTGCATTCTTTATGTTCACATTTTATTGGTTTAACCTCCTGCCTTAATTATTACAACTTGATTTTCCTAGAGATTTGAAAGTAGTTCCAATTAATTTTTTTTCTTTTGCCATGACAGAGTTATATATCCCACGGCACTTGTGAAAGTCTTTTTCTGCAGATCTACCTGAACACAATATTAGTTTTCTAAGTTGCTAAAAGGCTTCAGGATTTACACAAATATCTCAAAACACACAGCACATGTGAGAAGAAAATTCACTTCACTCTGTGAATTAATCAGCACATACTTTTAAGAGTTTTTAGAATTTCCAATGTCAGATACCCACATTATTAGTTAAATGCTTAAATTGCTGAGCACATTTTTATTTTATTTATTTATTTATTTATTTTTTTGCTTTTTTGGGTCACACCCGGCAATGCCCAGGGGTTTCTCCTAGCTCTGCACTCAGGACTTACTCCTGGCGGTGCTCGGGGGACCATATGGGATGCTGGAGATCGAACCCGGCCAGCACAGGCTGGCCGCATGCAAGGCAAACACCCTACATTTTTATTTTTATTTTATTTATCTATTTATTTATTTTTGGCTTTTTGGGTTACACCCGGCATTGCTCAGAGCTTACTCCTGGTGATGTTTGGGGGAATCATAGAGGATGCCAGGATTGAACCTGGGGTAGCCCTACTGGCTGTATTATCGCTCTGGCCTCTGTATTTATTTTTTAATTAAAAAAAATGTGGGGTTTTTTTGGTTTTGTTTTCTGTTTCTTTGGGCTATAAACTGTGATACTCAGGGGTTACTCCTGACCATATAGTATGCTGAGGATTGATTCCCGGTTGTCTGTGCAAGGCGAACAACCACCGGACTGCATTATTGCTCTGTCCCATAAACACTTTTTTTTTTTTAAAGTGGAAATGTTACACAACACTCCTAACACCCAAGTAGATATAAATATATAGGAGAGAGTAATTGTTATAGAATGTCTTTGGGGTCCTTTCTACCAGTCTGAGAATTTCCTAAGAGTTTGTTTCTGGGAAATTCTTGTCTTAAAGCCTTAACACAGAGGTTACTATAAAACAGTACCTACTTATCCATTTAAATGCAGGAGGAAAAAAGAAAATAGACTGTTAAGACTGTAACTAAAACTTAGTTTTTTTTCAGAGCCAAGATTGTTTGACTCAGTTACTTTAATAACAATATACATAATAGGAAATTAACAGTGCAGTTCAAAAGTAGTTGGTTACAACAGTGTGCTATTTTAAAAAAAATAATTCCCTAACAAGAGTTTTAAAGAAGCCAAACTCTACCCTGAAGAACTTACTGTTTACTTGTAAACAGATCTGGCCTTGAAGCTACATAGGAGAGGTCTGCTATTTAAAAATACTAGTACCTGGATGACTTCTTGGTACCTGTATTGCAAGTCATAATGAACGAAAGGAGAGAAAGAAGATAAGTGCTTGAGGTAGAGATGGGGGTGGTATGGTGGGGGGGAAACTGGGAACATTGGTGGTGGGAAATACACACTGGTGGAGGGATGGGTGTTGGATCATTATATGACTGAAACCCAGACATGAACAGTTTCATAGTGATAAAAAAAAATACTAGTACCTGGTAGTTGACTCCCATGCAGATTTCATTAGAATTAGGGGAATTTATTTACCACTGTCACTGTATCACTGTCGTCCCGTTCATCATCGATTGGTTCGAGAGGGCACCAGTAACATTTCCATATGTCCTGTCTCATGCTAGTAGAGCCCAAGGGCACCTGCTTGCTCCAGGAACATAAAGAGCCTCAAACCATTCCATCAGGTCATGGGAATGAGGTCTAAAGTTGTAACTAGTATTTGGCATATCAAATACGACATGGGTAGCTTGCCAGGCTGTCCTGACCTCAGTTCTTGCTAGAAGTTTAGATGCCAGTATAAGTAAACATTGAAGCTGTCAAGACTTTTGAGTTAACCTAATCCTTTTGTGCAGAGATACAAATGTTGCTAAAGGATCACCTCTCTTTGTAACAGTCTAATTTCTAACAAGTTGGTTTTAGGGCAGGGAGAAATGCTGGATTTAGAGATGACTACAAGAGTATGCTACCCGCACAGCAGAGCCTGGCAAGCTACCCATGTCGTATTTGATATGCCAAATACCAGTAACAATTTTAGACCTCATTCCCATGACCTGATAGAATGGTTTGAGGCTCTTTATGTTCCTGGAGCAAGCAGGTGCCCTTGGGCTCTACTAGCATGAGTCAGGACATATGGAGATTTACTGGTGCCCGCCCGAGCCAATCGATGATGAATGGGAAGACAGTGATAATGTCCTGCATCAGTTCTCTTGTTTGTCTCACTTTAGCTTTAGAGCTCCAGTTTCAAAGGCCTAGGTTCTGAAGCTCAAGAATTTCAGGTGTTTGAAACTGTTGCTTTTTTTTTTGGGTAAGAAGTTTAGATTGACAAGCTCAATTTCTTTATAGGCTTATGAGTCAGTTAGAGAACTTTTAGCTTATTTGTGGTCTGCCAAGGTCACAGTAGGTAATGCAATTAGACTTTTAAGATTGTTGGGTTACATATCATTAGCAAGTTAAATTATGGCCAAGTTGTTGTAAATCTATGACAGTGAAATATTACCATTTTCTGCTCTCCTATTTCTGAGGGTGGGAATTTAACATTTTCTTAGTAAACTTGGAGTTTAAGTTAGACATTTAGGGAGAGACTGCCCTAGTGGCTACCGCCAAAGGAATAGTAAAGAAATAGTCATTTAACTCACTGCTGTAATTTTTCAATCCCTAGCCATCACAGCTGATAAGGGCAGGCCTGGCTGTTAAGGTTGAATTATTTGATTCAGTTTTCTCAAATCAGCATTCTAAAGCATTTTTGTGTATTAATTTTGTAACTTATATTAGTTTTGTAACTATATCAGTTTATTACTTTTAGGAGTATTTTTACTGGTCTTCAGGGTTTTCGTTATATAGTATTATGTCCAGTATCTGCCTTGGTTGGGGGGTGGGTATATCTGGCAGTGCTCAGGGCTTACCTGACTCTGCTGACAGATCACTCCTGTTGGAGCTCGTGTGTGGTGCTAAGGATTGAATGCTGATTGTCCATAAGCAAGGCAAATGCCCTACCTGCTACCATTATTCCAGTCCTGAGTATTTTTTTTTTTCGGGGGGCCGCCCCCCGCCCGGCCCCCCCCCCTCCCCCCGATTTTTATTTTTAATTTTATTCTTTTTTGTTTTGGGGGCAATATTTAGCAGTGCTCAGGGCTTTCTCATGATTCTGAGCTCAGAAATCATTCCTGGCAGTGCTTGTGGGGAGCATTTGGGGATCTAGGAATTGAAGTTGGGTCTATGTGCAAGGTAGCCACCCTATCTATTCTACTATCAATCTGACCCTTATCTGTATATATATTTTTAAGCCCAAAATTGTTTGGAGTAAGAGCTGCTTTAATTATTCTTTTTGGGGGTTGTTAATTTTTTTATTTTTATTTTATTTACTTTCCAGCAATACTCAGGACTTACTCCTGGCTTTGCACTCATGAATCACACCTGGAAGTGCTCAGGGGACCAAGTGGGATGCTGGGGATTGAACTTGGGTCAACTGCATGCAAGGAACTTACCTTACCTGCTGTACTATCTTTCCATTGCCAGTTATTAAATTTTTATCTTTTAATAATTTTAGGAAAATGTTGTGTTAAACAATTTTCTTTCCATCCTTCTCTCTTCTTAATTATAAAACCATTCTTTTTTTTTCTTTAGTGGCTTATAGAAGAGATGAAATGTGGTCTGAGGGACGATATGACTATGAGAGAGTTCCAAGAGAACGAGTACCTCCTCGAAGTCACCCCAGTGTAAGTTGCTTCTACATCCCGAGTAATTCAATAGCTCATGTTTAAATGAATCGGTACACTGAAACATCAAAGCCTAGGCCCCTTAATAAACATTGCAGGTGTCAAAAATTTACTAGTGTAGATTTAAATATAGATAAAATTTATCTTTTTGAAAGTTAAAAGTATGAACATAAAAGGCAGTTTTATTTTTATAGAAAAATCTATATATTTTAAACTTATAACATGAAAGTTTTTTACAGACCCCAATTTGTGAGAAAATAGTAACTTTAATAAAAGTCAGAATGTCTATAAAAAGCATTTGGTCATCTGCTTGTACTGTTGGCTGTCACCCATTTTTTTATATTCCTAAAATTGTTTGCAAGTTGCTTATATGAAATTCTAAAATTGGGACGGCCCAGGGACAGCTGGCCTTTGTGGTGTTGTCTTCCTGCTTGTCTCTTTGTTGGAATTTTTTGAGAGTTTTTCTTTTTTCTGGGAAATTGCTGTTTTGCACACATAAATATCAGTCCCACTCAAATATCAGATACTAGCTCTGTAGATAGTATCTGGCACATAAAACTCAGTGTTTATTTAATAAATAAATTATTCAAATCTTTTAGACATGGGGGAAATATATGGAAGGATTTAAGGAAAGTGAAAAAATATCAGTCTTATATTTTCACACAAACGAATGCAAAGATTGGGCTTGTGATGGTATAAGTATATAATGTAGATTCATCATACACTATTGAAAGGATACACATACTTGTTTATAAGTTGTTTCTTATATATTTTAGGTAAATGCTATAACACATATAGAAGGGACGCTGTTATCTTTGAGATGTTATTTGGTATAGAATACAGTTTAGGACTGGGTCTAAAATTATTTAAGATGAAAACCTGATGACACCTCCATATTTGAGAACATGCAGGCTAGTTATTATATGCCCTATCTTTCCAATTCATTTACAGACTGCTTCTAATAAGAATCTCAGAAAAACCTTTTTGTTTTGTTTTGTGCCACACTCAGTGAGGTTTGGGTTACTCCTGGTTCTGCTGTCAGGAATCACTCCTGGTGGTACATAGGGGACCATATGGGCTGCTGGGGATCGAACCTTGCTCAGCTGCATTCAAGGAAAGTGTCTGCTCGCTGTACTATCTTTCCAATCCCCTCAAGTAAAACTTTGAATATTATAAAAAAAAATTTGTAGTTTATATAGAAGAACATACAAATGATACAGTTGAACTTGGTATAGGACTAATACAGGGATGGAAAAAATGGTATATTTAAAAATATATTTTCTTTTATATGTTAATGAGAGATCTCTGTAGGTGGGGCGCAGAGATGAGACTTCAGGAATAAGATGTATACTCATTAATTTTTAATAATCATAGGTTGGAGTGCAGTAGCTCATCTTGGCAGCTTATAGCTTATACAACCACCCCAACTCTCTTCTAAACCCACAGTATCAAAAGTCAACACAGTTTAGAGTTAAGTTTGTTACAAAGACAATCCACATTTTTAGCATGGGATATGCAAAAGATCTGAAGGAGACAAACATGAGCGAAACCTGCAGGGGGTGCTATCTAGGTGAGGTGAGATAAACAAAAGAATGTGTTACAGTTGCTAATTCAGCCTTCAGGACTAGCCCAAGAAGGCAAGGTCTTATCAGACAATGAAGTAACAGAAACACAAGAAAAACCTGTTTTTGTCTGCACTTCAAGCAGCGTCCATTAGACTCCATCTTAGGCTAGCTACAGCCAACAATTAGATGTGACACGGAAATGACCTAGGATAGCAGTGTCTGTGTTTCTGCAGTCGTGAAAACAGTCTCACTAGGGAACTCTATATACTAACTCTATTGGGAGACAGTCTGCCAGAAAACCCCGTGTATTTGCTAACAGGCAGTATCCATCAGATCTTAGCATATCCTTTGATCTGCTTTCCGCCAACATTTGTATATTTTAAATATAAATATATATTTAAAAAATATATTTTCACCGTCTTTTAAATAAAATATATGTGTGTAAGTATATATCAAACTAAAATATGTTATATATTTAAATATATTTACATATATTATATAATGTAATTAAACAATGAATTTAAAAATATATAATTTATTTAAAAGATGGTTTATATATATATATTTTTTAAGAACACATACCAAGGATATATTTTTCTTTTTTTCCTCTTTTTATATTTTATTATATCACCATGAGATATACAATTAGAAAGCTATTCATGATTGGGTTTCAGTTACACAGTAGTGTTCCAGCACCATTCTCCTCCACTAGTGCACCCTTCCCAACACAAGTGTCCCTAGGCTCTCTCCTCCCACAGCCTGCCTCTAGGCAGGCAGTTTTCTTCTCTATCTCTCTCTGTATCTCTCTGTCTCTGTCTCTGTCTCTCTCTCTCTTTCTCTCTCTCTCTCTTTCTCCCTTCCTCCCTCTTGCCTATCCCTTTACTTGCACATTGTGGCTTGCAGTATATAAGTTTCGAGGTTAACATGTATATCGCTTTGCCTACATTCAATACTCAGTTCTACTCTGGCGTTACCATTTCCAACAATTCCTTCTCTGTCTTACCTTACCTCTAACTCCCGCACACTGAGGTAGGTTCCAACAATTGAGAACTTCCTAGTCCCTTGTTTGCCTGGCCTTGGATATTAGTCTCATACTATTTTTCATTTATATCCGACTAATGAATACAGGCAGTCATTCTATATCTTCCCTTTTCCTTCTGACTAATTTCACTCAGCATGGTTCTCTCCATGTCTATCCATTTATAGGCAAATTTCATAACTTTGTTTTTTTATAACAGCTGCATAGTATTCCATTGTGTAGCATGGCTTCTCTATCCAGTCAACCTACTGTCAACCTACTGTTCTCTGGCACTTAGGTTGTTTCCATATTCTGGTTATTGTGAATAGTGCTGCTATGAACATAAAAAGTCCAGATGGTGTTTCTACTGTGTGATTTTGGGCCCCAGGGTATATACCCAGGAGTGGTATTGCTGGGTCAGACGGAAGCTCAATTTCCAGTTTTAGGTGGAATGTCTGTATTGTTCTCCAAAAAAAGCTGGACATTCCCACCAACAATGGATGAGAGTCTCTTTCTACCTACATCCCCGCCAGCACTGGTTGTTTTTGCTCTTTTGAATGTGTGCCAATTTCTGTGGTGTGTGAGATGATATTTCATTGATGTTTTGATTTGCATCTCCTTGATGATTAGTGATGATGAACATTTTTTTCATATGCCTTTTTTTTTAAGTATTTTATTATACTTGAAATAGGACTCCAGAGGCTCCGAGGATTACTCCCTTGCTCTGCACTCTGGAGTTACTCCTGCCAATGCTTGGGGGACCGTATGAGATGCTGGGGGTTGAATCTTGGTTGGTTGCCTCCAAGGCAAACATCCTACCAGTTTTGCTATCGTTCCAGTCCCTGGATTGTTTTTTAAATATTATTTTCCAATCTTTTTGCTATATTCATATATTAAAGCCATGGACTTGGGCATTGATTTTGTAATCTGCTACTATACTATACTATACAGATCAGTTGTTTCTATAAGTTTTGGTACAGAATTTAGGGTTCTCTAGGTATAATATCATGTCATCTACAAATAGTGATTATTTGGATTCTTTTCCTATCTGATAACCTTTTTTTTTTTGATTTGTGTGATTTTTTTTTCACATTTTATTTTTTTTATTATTTTTTAAAAAATATTTTATTACACCACCATGTGATATACAATTACAAAGATGTTCATGTTTGGGTTTCAGTCATACAGTCTTCCAGCACCTATCCCTCCACCAGTGCCAATCTCCCACCACCAATGTCCCCACTTCCCTCCCCCTCCCCAGCCTGCCTCTATGGCAAGTTCTTTATCTCTTCTCTCTCTCTCTCTTTCTTTCTCTCTTCTCTTACACATTGTGGATTGCAATACATACATTTAGAGATTATCATGTATATATTTTCTCCTATATTCAATGCTCAGTTCTAGGCTGGCATTATCACTTTTAACAAATATTAGCACACTGTTCCCTTCTCTGTCTCACCTAACCCCCTGATTCCCACATGTCCGTGGTAGATTCCACCTTTTTTTTTTTTTTTAATTGAAAGATGCTCATGTAGAGTCTTGGTTCCACAGGGTTCCAACACGGACCCTCCACCCAAACCCATCTCTCATCACCAGTGTCCCGTCTCCCTTCCCCCTCCCGCACCCCAGCCACCTGGGCGGCTCTGCATGTCATTTCCTTCCTCTCTGTATCTCCCTCCCAACAAACTTTCCTGCTCTTCGTGGAATGCAGTGCACCAAAAGACATCACTGTTTTACCACCCTAGTGATGACCTGAGCTCGAACTGTGACCTGGGCTCGAACTGGTTTTGCTCTGTTCCTCTGGTTGAGAGGCAGTTTCCCAGTGTCCGGACAACGAAAATGGCAGCTAGTGTAATGGACCGAGTCTCATCCGGCTGCTTCCGGGACCCCCGGAGGCGACGGGCCCACTCCCAAAGCCCATCTGCCCTCCTCGGGGTTCCATGGTCAGCTAAGGCCCGGCGCGAGCCGAGCTCCAGCCTCCCCAGCCGTCTGCAAGACCCTGGATGCTGGCCTGCGGACAGCTCCTGGGCAGGGCCACCAGGCTCAACAAAATGGAGGGGAAGGGGCGACCACGCCTCCATCTGACGACTTCCCAGTGATTCCCGCCTCTTGGAGCCGCCTACCTGGGCTCGAACTGGTTTTGCTCTGTTCCTCTGGTTGTGAGGCAGTTTCCCAGTGTCCGGACAACGAAAATGGCAGCTAGTGTAATGGACGAGTCTCATCCGGCTGCTTCCGGGAACCCCGGAGGCGACGGCCCACTCCCAAAGCCCATCTACCCTCCTCGGGGTTCCAGGGTTAGCTAAGGCCCGGCGCGAGCCGAGCTCCAGCCTCCCCAGCCGTCTGCAAGACCTTTGATAACCTTTAAAGTCTTCTAAAATTGCTATGGCAAATACTTCCAGTACTGTGTTGAATAGAAGTGGTAAAATGGGCAATATTTTCTTGTTCCTGATCTTATGGGGAAGGCTTTTAATTTTTCCCCATTGAGAATAATGCTTGTTGTGGGTTTGTAGTAGATGGCTTTGACTATATTTAGGAAAGTTGCTTCAAGTACCATTTTATGGAGAGTTTTTATCATGAACTGGTACTGGATCTTGTCAAAATCTTTCTCTACATCTATTGATATGATGATATGGTTTTTAACTTTTCTTTCATGGATATGTTGATTGACTTGCAAATGTTAAACCATAATTGCATTCTGGGATGAATCCTACTTGGTGATGGTGTATGATCAGCTAGTATTTTGTTGAAGATATTTGCATCTATGTTCATCAGGGATATTGGCCTGTAATTTTTTTTAATTGTGTTATCTGTCTGCTTTGGGTATCAGGGTAATAGCTACATTATATATGCTGTTTATAACTTTTCTGGTTCATCAATTTCTTGGAAAAGCTTGAAGAGGACTGGCAGTAGGTCCTCTTTAAAGGTTTGGAAGAATTCACTAGTGAATCTACCTAGGCCTGGGCTTTTGTATTTGGGAAGACTTTTGATTGATGTTTCTATTCCTCAATAGTGATAGCTGTTCAGGTCATGGATTCTCTTGTTTCATGTCATATAGATTCTCAAAATAATCTCTTACGATCTTTTGAATTTCTGTGGTTTCTGCTATGATGTCCCCCTTTTCATTTCTGATTTGATTTATTAGGGTTCTCTCCCTTTATGAGTCTTGCACGTGGTTGTCAATCTTGTTTATTTTTTCAAAGAGCCAACTCTTGGTTTCATTGATCTTTTAGATTGATTTTTGGGATTCCAGCTCATTGATTTCTGCTCTAAGTTTGTTATTTCTTTCTTTCTATCTGTTTTGAACTCCTTTTTGTTGGACATTTTCTAAGATTTTAAGCTATGTACACAAATTATTTAGTGAGCCCTTTCTTCCTTCCTGATGAATGCTTACAAAGCTATAAATTTTCCAATTAATAGTTGTTGGAGGACAGATTTAGCTAATCTGGGAGTTTTGATGTTTAGCCCACTCACAGCTTAATCTATTTAAGCCAAGTTTCATTCTAATGAGAACTCTCTTCTATGTAAACACTGCTAGAGGGTGTGGCACTTAAAGAAGTCACCTTGACTCTGAATAACTTCTGACTTATACATCTACTAAGACTTCTATGTTTTCTGGATTGGGCACAGCTCCTCTTTATATCCACTGCACCCAGCGTGGGACAGTTAGAATTTACCAGGAGACTACCACCCTGGCTACGTTGAGACTATAGGAAGGCTATAGGAAGGATCGTACTAGTTTGCGCTCAACAGGCGAGTTTGACCCTTTCAGTATACGGAGGACAAAATACTCAGAGTTACCCTGGTGCAGATAATAAATAAGAAGAACCTTGTGGGTACCATCTAGATTACATGAAGTTCATGAAATTAAGATGTATTACTTTTTATCAGCCCCCTCTCTCTCCCTCCAGTGTTTTACTTAAGAGATAATCTCGGGATTAGTTCTTGGCTAATCTTTGTTTATACCTGCAATAAGGTGTGTTTAGGGTTCTTTGTTTACAGGACCCTCCCTGGATTACTTTGGTGTATATAAGGGGACTGACTTGAGGCCCCCTTCACTTGGCGGCTTTTGGCTCCTCAGCTCTTGGCTCCTTGGCCTTTTGCTCCTTCTTTTTGTGTAGGACTCCCCTTGGGTGAGATCTTCTCTCCTTGGTGGGGACTTAGGCTCTTTGTATGGTCTAAGTTTGGACCAGAGCTAGAGTTCTTTCATTATAATGGTTTGCTGTGGAAGAACTTTTGTACTATTAAAAGCCTTTTTGGAACTGTGCTGGACTCCTGAGTTTCCATCTGTTCCCCTGGTGTCCTCGGAGGTAGAAGAGAACTTCTGTCCTGACACTGTCAGGGACCCCGGCGGCTTCCCCAACAATAGTGCTTTTGCTGTGTCTCACAAGTTCTGGCAGTTCGTATCTTCATTCTCCTTTGTTTCCAGCATTTTTTTGTTTTCCTCTTTGATTTCCTCTCTAACCCACTGGTTGTTCAGCAGTGAGCTGTTTAGTTTCCAGGTGTTTGATTTAGTTCTCCTTTTTGTATGTGGTGAATTTGTATTTTCATTGCATCATGGTCTGAAAGAGTAGTTGATACAGTTTCTTCTTGATTTTATTGAGGTATGTTTTGTGTCCCAGCATGTGATATATCTTTGAGAATGTTCCATGTGCACTGGAGTGTATTTAGCTTTTTGGGGATGAAGAACCCTGTATATATCTACTAGCTCTCTCCCATTTTTTCCTTCAGATCCAATATTTCCTTGCTGAGCTTTCAGCTTCTTTGATCTATCAAGAGGTGATAAAGCAGTTTTGAAGTTTGCAGCTATAATATTATTGCTGTCAATTTCTTCCTTGAAGTCTATTAGTAGATGTTTTAAGTATTTTGCTGGCCTCTTGTTGGGTGTGTATATATTTAGGAGTGTTAATTTTTTTCCTGATACTCTTCTCCCTCAATTATTAAGAAATGGCCTTCACTGTCCCTTTTAACCTTTAAGCCTGAAGTCTGTTGTTGGATACTAGTATGACCTCTCTGGCCTTTTTTTGGAGTAATTTTAAGATTTATAGAATCCAATAAATTCTATAAGATTCCTATAAGTAAATTTTATAAGATTCATAGAATCCAGTAAAATGTTTTCAGAAGCATTAAGATGTAGAAAATGATTTTTATATAGAAATAAGGTTTTGATAATCGGAATATTCATAATAAAATTATGATCACTTGATCACTTGAATCCCATTATTCATCGACTTGCTCGAGCAGGCGCCAGTAACATTTCCATTGGACCCTATCACGTGCCAATGTAGCCCAGTGACATCTGGTTGATTCAGGAATATGAAGAGCCACAAACCGTTCCTTCAGGGTCTTGACGAAGTCTGACCATCTTGTAGATGGGCAGTCACATGATCTTTTGTCATCCCGTGGGGATCCAGTCAGTAGTGGCTCTAGACAAGCGGTTGTCTCCAAATCGCATTACATGTCTAGCCCATCTGATTTTCGATGCCTGGCAATGAGACAGCGTCCCTGATTCTGGAATAGCGACAGAGGTCAGAACTCGGATTCCTTCTCTCTTGAGTGAAGCGTGATACTCCAAGCATAGCTCTTTCGATTCCTCTCTGGGAGACCCGAATAGCATTCTCATCCTGCTTTCGTAGGGCCCAGGTCTCTGAGGCATATGTTAATGCAGGGAGAACGGTGGAGAAAAGAGAAGTGCTTGGAGCTGGAGGTTCTTTGTCCTTTTAGCTATTTCTTCGATGCCTTTGAAGGCATTCCATGCCGCTCTCTTCCTCCTGCCCAGCTCAGGTTTTAGGTCGTTCATCATGTTGACTTCTTGACCTAGGTACACATAACTGTTGCATTCAGAGATGTCTGTTCCATTGAGAGTGAATGGGGCTTCTGGAACTAGTTCATTTTTCATGAACATAGTTTTCTTCAGATTCAGCTGTAGACCTATCTTTCCACATTCTTGGTCAAAGTCAGCCAACATTTGTGCCGCTTGGCTAATGTTTGGTGTTATTTGGACGATGTCATCAGTGAAGCGGAGGTGGTGTAGTTGCCAATCTATCTTCACTCCCATTCCTTCCCATTCTAATTGTTGCATGATGTTCTCGAGGGTGGCGCTGAAGAGTTTTGGTGAAATGGTATCACCCTGTCGAACCCCTCTTTTGACATCAATGATCACTTTGTAGAATGGTGAGATCCTGGTGGTGAATCCGTAATACAGCTCACAAAGGATCTTGATCTATTGGGTTTGAACGCCCTGTTTGGCGAGGGCTTCGATGAACGCTTCAGTCTCCACAGAATCAAAGGCTTTCTTTTAAATCAATGAACCTGAGACAGAGCGGCATCTTGTACTCCCTACAAACCTCAATGAGCTTGGTTACCCTGTGAATATTGTTGATTGTGCTGAATCCTTTCCAGAAGCCTGCTTGCTTGCATGATTGTCCTTCATCCAGTGTTCTGCCAATCCTGTTCAGGATGACTCTAGTGAACAGCTTGTAGATGACAGACAACAGGCAGATGGGGGTGGTATTTGCCGATGTCGTGAATGTCTTTCTTGAATAGTAGAACTGTCCTGGTGATTTTCCATTGGGAGGGCACCTTGCATTTGGACAGGTAGCGTGTGAAGAGCTGAACTAGTGTATTGATGAGTACCTGACAGCAGATTCTTCTTGTGTTCGGGTCTGACTTTGTCTGGGCCTGGTGCTGTTCCCTTCTTTACCGACGAAATGGCATGTCTTATTTCAGAAGGGAGAGACGGTGGGAATGACGTATCCATCCTCTGGAATTTGGTATGTGGGCAGGTGGACGTGGCTATCAAAGAGATCTGAGTAGAAGTCATGGATAATCTTCTCCATTGCCTTTCTAGAAGATGTGATGCATCCATCAGGGCGTCAGAGGGCAGTCATCTTGGTCTTATAGTTGGTGAAGGACTGGTGGGCAATGCGAATGCTTTTCCCAGCTTCTGCTGCATCTTCCAATATTTCAGCTCTTCTGTCTTAGAGGTCTTCCCTTTATCACTTCTCTGCATTGCTTTGCAACCTTGGACGTCAACATTTGGTTGCCTGAGGCTCGTGCCTTGCCACGTTGGCGAATGAGCTCGAGAGAGTTTCTGAAGACAGGCATCCTTTGTCTCTCTCTCTGTCTCTCTCTGTCTCTCTCTCTCTCTCTCTGTCTTCTCTCTCTCTCTCTCGGCATTCTTTGCATAATCATGGAGGCGCTGAACCAGTCGGTTTTTATTCTTCATCGATGTCATCAATGATGGTATCTTCCCATGTTGCTGCCATGGTGCCAAAGAGTTCTCTAAGTTGGTGGTCGTTCTTGGAGTTCTCTTCTTAAACTTTGTAGCCTTTTCTCACCGTTGCGTGAAGTAGAATTTTTGCACGAAGGAGACGGTGGTCCGATCCTGTTTGGAGTTTGGGGACGACAGCAACATTGGTCAGACAAAACCGTCGATTGAAGATGATGTGGTCAATTTCATTGTGGAACTGTCCACCAGGAGATTCCCCATGTCCAACTTCATGGGAATTTTTTTGCTTCAGCCTTCTGGAATTGCGAGTTCCCATGAATGGTCTTGGTGGACATGATGAACTCAGTCTCTCACCCTGTTTGTTCCATTCTAGGCCATGAGTCCCGATGTGGAGTTCCTCAGCCGATCTTCTCTGTCCTATCTTGGCATTAAAATCACCAACTATGATCTTGTAGAAGGTGTTATCTTTTTTTATAGAACTCCTCCAGTTCCATGTAGAATTTTTTCAATTTTTTCTTCCTTGTGGATGTTGGTGTGTAGACAATGAAGATAGAGATTGCTGGCAGTGGGCCACATCTCTTCAAGTGTAATCATCCTGTCCGGTTTGTTAGGCCTTCAAATGAATCAGTGTAGATGACCATGTTCATGTTGACAAGGACACCAACGCCACCGACACCTCTTTCATCGCCTGTTCCAAGGAACAATTCTTCTCTGGTGTCAAATACAGCGTGATGCGACTGACGCCTCCTCGTCTCACTCAGACCAATGATGTTGTACTTGATCTTTTGCGCTTGCACCATCAGATCTTCGATATATGCTTCCGATGCCAGAGTACGTGCATTGAAAGTACAGACAGTCATTTCAGTCCTTCTTCATTTTGGCAGCTTAGGTTAGATGTGAAATTTTATCAGGCACTGCTTGTTCGCCTTTCTTACTGCTGCCGTATTAAGGGCTCTTTTGGGGTCAGGAAAATAAACATTTCTGTTACTGGTTTTGGCATATCGAACACGCATCGGACAGCTTGCCAGGCTCTGCCGTGCGGGCGCTATACTCTCATTACCTTATGGGGCTCTCTTAGAGGGGTGGGTAGAATATTCTTGTTAATTTGGAGGTAATCGCACAGCCGCACACAGCGGCCGCCGCAAAGGGGAAAACTGGTATCTGCTCTGCCGGGTGCATCTGTGTCTGTGGTTCAAGTATTCCTGGGCTTGAAATACTCTCCTCTGAAGGGCGGTTTTCTGAAGGGTGGGTCCTTGTAGGGTGGGTTTCTGACAAGCCTGGCTGGAGACTGGCTTAATCTCTTGGGTGGAGATCTTATGAGCTGCAGAGTGTGGATGGTGAAGATCGCTGCCAGCAAGGTGTGGGGCTTCCTCTGGGTTTTTCTGAGGCTCTATCGAAATGGTGGACTCGGGTTGGAGGTCGCTCTTGTGGTCCGTGGAATGCAGGGGGTTCAATGGGGAAAGCTGGTATCTGCCCTGCCGGGTGTATCTGCATCTGTGGCTCAAGCATTCCTGGGCTTGAACTACTCTCCTCTGAAGGGAGGTTTTCTGAAGGGTGGGTCCTTGTAGGGTGGGTTTTTGACAAGTCTGGCTGGAGACTGGCTTAATCTCTTGGGTGGAGATTAATCATCTTAAGAGCTGCGGAGTGTGGGTAGTGAAGATCACTGCCAGCAAGGTGTGGGGCTTCCTCTGGGTTCTTCTGAGACTCTATCGGGATGGTGGACTCGGGTTGGAGGTCGCTCCTTGTGGTCCGTGGAATGCAGGGGGTTCAGCGGGAAGCTGGTACTATGCTTTGCCGGGTTGTATCTCCGCTCTTTTTGGTTTTATATATATACATATATGTATTTTTTATATATTTATATATACACATATACACTATATGTATATATGTATATATATGTATATATGTATATGTACATATATATGTATATATGTACATATATATATGTATATATACATATATATGATATACTATATCATAGAATTTTTTGCAGTGAAAGTTAGTTTGAGTATTCAGTTAAGGATGAAAGTAGAAAGACCAGGAGGTTGTGCTAGCAAAGGAACTGTCTTAAATAAATTGGGGTGAGTTTAAAATATGAATAATCATATATATATATTGCTTTTTGGGTCACACCCAGCAGTGTTCAGGGGTTACTCCTGTCTCTGCACTCAGGAATTACTCCTGGCGGTTTTCGGGGACCATATGGGATGCCGGGATCTAACTGGGCCAGCATGGGCCGGCCGTGTGCAAGGCAAACGCCCCACCCGCTGGGCTGTCACTTTGGCCCCGGGTATGTTTTTTATCACAGGTACTGGGATCTTGCGATATCTAGTTAGGTCATTGCCTGAAATTGATTTGAGAAAGTTTGTATCTTATAATCTTGGTTTTTCTCTGAAGTATGAGGTGGTAAACATAATATGTTTTGAAAGTTGAGTCCAAGGAAAACCTGACATTGATGCTTTGGTGTATGCAATGTAGATACCCCTGACCAGCGATGTTTAAAAAAGGCTATTGCTTAAGTTGGAGAAATATTAGGTTGGGTACTTGCTTTTAATGTAGCCCAGCTGGACATGGTCCCCGCAATCCATATCCGCCCTCTTAGTCTTGCCTAGGGGTGATCATTGTATAGAGCCAGGAGTATGCTCCAAGCACAGCTGTGTGGAGGTAAAAAATCCATAAATAAATAAATAATGATAAATAAATAAATAAATAAATAAATAAGAGGTTGTTGCTGGAAACAGTAAACTTGTTCATTAAAAAGGGATAAGATTGTGTAATTTATAACCCAAGAAATATAGGCGTGGAGAATGCAAATTCTCCATATTTAAGATTGTAAGATGGGTAGTAACCCTAGGGGATAAGATATTAAATGTTCTGACCCAAAGAACTAGGTAAGATGTAAGATATCTAGGCTAATTAGAAACAGTAAGTTTTGTGAGGGGCTATGGATTGGAAATAGTGGAAATTTGTGTACAGTAAAGGCTTAAGTGAGATGGGAAACTAGTGTATGGCAGAAAGAGGCAACTATTTTTTTCAAGTATAAACTTTGTAAGATGGGAAAATTCTTAGGTGGTAGAAGTTTAGTGCCTGGAGATGGAAGTAGAAGGTTGGATTAGGCTCACTAGACAAATGAAGATGTTGAGACCAGATACTGGATTAGTGATTTAGGTGAGAGACTCAGAACTTTCTGTATGTTATAACCGTCACCACAGATGCTGTATGGGCCTGAATCATAATTTGTACAGACAGAATCTTGGACAGAACTGTTTAAAATTTCTGGAGCTGGGGTATGGCTCTGTGATGGAGCATATGCTCTGTGTTCTGGATCTTGGGTTTGCTCGCTAGTGTAGCAAAACTAAGTGGGCAGGAGGAGGTTGGGTGGGTGGTAGGGGTCAAAATGGAGGGATGGGGTTCTTAAAGTGATTCCTATGTAGAGAGTTTTGAAATACAAAAATTATAGTAATTATCTAAAGAAAGCCAAACATTTTTATTTTATATCACTTATGTATAAATGTGAAATATTTTTTTCTTTGAAAACTGTTGATCACTAGTAAGTAGATAGATACTACAGATGGCTGTAAAATGAAACTCTATGTACTCTTCTATCTCCTAGAGCCTAAAAGATAAATGATACTTCTTTAAGATTTCGTAGTTTCTCCGAGAGGGGGATGAGCCGAGATTTCTTCTTTTGAGAACATAGACTAGCAAGCCCTTTCTAGGTTTGTTCCATTAGATTATTCTCTTACGTTACCAGATTTGTGAACATGGCTGTATTTTTGATAAAAATTTAAAGTTAGATGTTTCCCTTTGATATAATTTCCTTTTGTTTGCTCTTGGAAATTGTGCATGTACCTTCTAAGTTACACCTACATTTTATTCACATGAAATTGCTTTAATTTTTGCTGTTGAGCCTTACCTGGCAAATGTGTGTGCATGAAGAGTTGGAGAAGGGCTGCTGTTTTGTGCTCATAGTGGTGGTGCTCACAAGAGACCGTGACATTATTGAACTCCTGCGTGTGAAGCATGCACTTAGCCCACTAAGCTAGTTTTCTGACCCAAAGCATAAGTTCTTTTTTTTTTTTTTTTTTTTTTATACCACAGTGAAACATACAATTACAAGGTGACATAATTGGTTCTGGTAAACAGGCGAGCACCCCCCCCACACCCACACCCAAACCCACCCCCCCCACCCCCCTTATAGGGACCCATTCCTCTCTTTCTCTCTCTGTCTCTCTCTCTGTCTCTGCATCTCTCAGCCTCTTATTTTACCTGTGGCTAGCCCTCGTTTAGTTATCTTAATCTCTTTAATTAGAGTCTTAATCTGAACCTTTCCCAATAAAATCCCTTGCCGGGACCATATTGTCCAAAGGCTGGACCAGTCGGCACTCCCACCAACAGTGGATCCAGCTCCCTTCGCCCTCGGACCCTCCACCCCTCCCCCCAACCCTCGTGAAACCTTCCCCCCCGAGCCCACCCCCAACCTTTACTACCCACACCACACCAAGACCTCCCACCCCCGTTGTACCAAGACTTAAACCTAACTTAACCTTTTCCGTGATACCCCCCTCTGACTATCTTTACCTCTTTTTTCTATGTTTCTGCCATCTCCCTCCCTTTCGGCATAAGAGCCCGGACCCCACTCCTTGGAATACAGAGCCTCTTGTGGCGGAAATTTGTCACGCAAATAGGACCTGGCTTCTTCCTCCTTTGGATGCCCTATTCTTTTTTTCTCTGATTGCTATAGCAATCCACGATAGGGCGGCCCGCAAAGCATAAGTTCTTAACCTGTGTTTGTGACATGAATCCCTTTAGCAGTCTGGTGAAGTCTGTGACTCATTTGTCAAATAACTGAGCTCATCTGAAGTTAGTTTTATTGCTGTTATGTTGCTTATTGTCTACATTTAGGTAAAGTTGTCTTTTATTCACAGTTGATTTTAAGAAGTCACTGAAAGTGACAAATGAGCTAGGAAATCAATAAAACTATAATTCATATCTTATTAAAATAAATGTCAAAATAAAAACATGTTAAAAGTTTAACACTTGCATACAATGCCGATCTCATCTAATGTTTTTTTTTCATTGTTTTTTTTGTGCTGCCTAGGATCTAACATAGGAACTCACACATCAAAGTATGTGTTCTATCACTGAGCCACATTTTTTATGGGGGGTCAGACCCGTATATTCTCAGGGCTTACTCCTGTATGCACTCAGGAGACACTCCTGGCGGTGCACCATATAGGATGCTGGGGACTGAACTGGGTAGGCCTCATGCAAGGCAAATGCCCTCCCTGCTGTACTATTGCTCCAGCCCTGAGCCACATTCTTACCCTTACTTTCAAATTATATTAATATATTTTATTGTCATCACCAAACAGTTCACAAGCAGCAGTTTTTTAAAAACTCCAATATGGCAGCCATCTTGATTAGAGAGGATTGTGTACTTGCTAATATGAATGAACCGCTGTCAAGTATACCAAAATTATGAACAGTACAAATGTAATGTTGAAACAAAGAAGCCAGTCACAGTTATTGTTGCCTTCTTTCCTCTCTCTATTCCGCCCTCTCAATTTCTTCCTTCTTTTCTTCCTTCAACTCTTAGAGTAGTTGGGGATTAAACTGGGGTTGGCTTTGCGTAAAGGAAATGCTTTAACCTCTGTACTATCTCTCAAAATTCTGTGTTTCCTTTTGTTTTTGGAATAGGTAAAACTAGCAGGAAGGGGATACTTGGGGTATACTGAGGTACACTGACTTAGCGCATATGAAGCCTTTTATCTTTTTAGAAATGTTCTGTTTTGTTATATGGATTATGTTGAATTACACAGTGTGATCATCTTATAAAATTATTTAAGAATGTATTTATTATCTTTAGACTTTTTTTTTTTTTTTTTGCTTTTTTGGGTCACACCCGGCAACGCTCAGGGGTTACTCCTGGCTCTGCACTCAGGAATCACTCCTGGTGGTGCTAGGGGGACCATATGGGATGCCGGGGATCGAACCCTGGCTGGCACAGGCCGGCTGCGTGCAAGGCAAATGCCCTATCCGCTGGGCTATTGCTCCGGCCCCTTATCTTTAGACATTTTTATCCATGCCATGAAACAATGAAAAACTCCACCTGACTATAAGTCCCTGAGTGCAGGCCTGGCACTACTTGATCTTCCCAAGCACTGCTGAATGACCTCCTGAGTATTGTGGTGTATGGCAAATGTTAAAAAAAACAGAATGCAAAAGCGTGCTATTTTGAAACATCTCACAAAGAAGCCCAACAAATTTAATAGAACAAAGTTCACAAGTAGAGGGAAGTGATAACCTAAATGTTTGGAAGTTGTTGGATATGTTAAATAATGTTCAGTATTGGTTCACTAAGCCTTTGTCTTGTCCCTTTGTGTATTTTGCAATAAATTAATATTGACAAAAAGCCATATGAATGCTCTCGAGACCTGGTCTGTGGCTCTTTTTTTTTTTTTTTTTCCCCCCCCCCATTCCCCGCAGGTGGGGGGGGGGATTGGAGGAGCCGGAAGCGGGCGAGGCCCCGAGAGGCCAAACCCAAACACCCCCACACCCCGCCCCCCCCCCCGCCCCCCACCTCTTTTATTAAAAGTCAGTTTTGTTCAGCTGTTTTACAGCAGCAATGTTTTCCTCTGTTCAGTTTCCCAACTCCCACACAAAAAGCTGTTCTGCTTCTAAAACTTAAAGCCACTGCTTTAGAAATTAGTTTAAATTTTATATTGGGCTTTGTTTTGCTTTCAAACCTGTGAAGTTGGTACTGAGGGATAGTACTTGGATAGGGAGCTTGCTTTGACTTGTATAAGCCTGGTTCGATCCCAGGCTCTGGATCTTGTTCTCCTGAGCACCACTAGCAGTGATCCCTGAGTTTAGGACCAAGAACCAAGCCTTGAGCACAACCAAGTGTGACCCCAAAAATCAAACCAAAAAACAAACACAAATCAAAAACAAATCCATAATGGAAAGGTGCTCCTCTTTCTCTTACTGTCAGGGAGCCCCCTTAGTTCCCCTGCAGTGTTAGGGAGCGGATTCCCTTCTACCCCAAAGGGACCAGTGGCCAGTGGCCAAAATTCAAAAATCCAGCAAAGTTTCAAAAACTTTTCTCAAACAAGTTCTAGTAATACAATTCTAGGTCAAGAAAACCCCAAACTTCCGATTCCTAGCTGGCCGCAGGCCATGCGCTCCAGACCCAGATGCAAGAAAATGAATGGCAAGGAGAGAGCCGAGCTTGTAGAGAGAGCTAGTGGGAGCACAAGCCTCTTCTTAATCCCTTTTGCCCTGACCCAGCCCAGAGGGATGGGTCTCAGTCAGGGTCAGAAGTCCTGTAGTTGTGAGCACCTGTCCAGGCCATACAAATGCTAATTTGCCAGGGCTGGGGATTGCCTTTACAAATCCCTGCGAAGACACTTGTAGAGATGGGGGAAGACACCTGAGATGAAGTGTAACTCAGGATTTAATTCATGGAAAGTATCATATTTCTTACCATGGCTATTATATTTAAACCTCCACTAAGGTCCATATCTGTTAGAATCATATGGCTTACTTTGCCTAAGGAATTACTAAGTCATGTATGTTCACTTGCCCAGGGCAGGCCACTATGGCTCTTTAACAGGATTATTTGGTGAATCTAAACATTGCCAAATGATCTTTTGGAAAAAAGATCATGTGTCCCTGTAGGGACCCAAGGGGTTAAGAGAAAGGCACTGAAGCTGGCCTAGACCCATGAAGAATATTCTGCCATACAAAGTTACAGAATCAAATGTCTCTTCCAATCCTGCCCCCAGTCTGCCAGTGTGAATTGTAACAGGGAGTTTCAGGCAAAAGGCAGCTGGTTCTAGCAGATGTGAGGCTCTGGGTAGCTGGTACCAGGAGCCCATTAGGGCATGTCCAACACTTTACTGCTGGAGAAATAGCATGCTGTTTGCTTTTGCTCTTTACTTCAGTGTTCCTGTTTGCTGTTTGCTTATATGTAAAAGTCTTGTTTTTCTTCTGAATAGTTTATTCAAACATAGTAGACCAAGGGTGTATTATTTTAAATGACTATTTATAAAATACCTAGGCAACTGGGGGTTAATGCTGCATATTATAGTAAATATTTAACTTTCTTAATTAAACAACTTCATTTTCTTTAATCTGCGTGGAGTCTTTACCATTATTTTATCTCATTAATGTATTTTTATTTATATATTTACTGTTTGGAGTAACGGTAAGAACTTCTGTACTTTTAAAAAATTTTTTTCAAAACCAAATAGAAAAATTAGTGATTTTTTTTTTATATATTTCTTTTTTTTCTGTTTTAGGATGGCTACCATAGAGTAGTTAATATTGTACCAAAGAAACCACCACTGCTAGACAGACCTGGTGAAGGAAGCTGTAATAGATATTACAGTCATGTTGATTACCGGAGAATATGACGAGGGCCGCAGTTTTTCTCATGATCGAAGAGCGGTCCGCCTCACAGAGGAGTATGTCAATTTACCCATGTCCTAATTGTGTGTGTGTGTGCTTAAGTTTAAAAGTCTTGTAACTTTTGAAGTTTATTTTACTGCCTATGAAGGAAGTTGATTAAACACTTCCTGCTTGAATTGCCGGTTGGAGTTCTCAAATGGGAACTGGTTTTTAAGAACCTGGAGAGACTGGGAAAAATGGGTAAATACTCTGGATCACTTTCTCAAAATGACCTTAAAAGTCCACTACCTTTTAAGTCCACTACCTCTTTATCCCCTGAATTGACAGAATGATAATCTGTTTATTGTCTTAGTGTAAATAAATGGTGAGCAGATTTGCTCTTACTGTATGTGCCCATTTATACATTAGGATTACTGGGGCCGGCGTAGCCCAGGGGTGGGCGTTGGTATTTATTTAAATCATTATGACATGCTGTTAATGAGGTTCAGTTAAAGTTTTTGAGACTTATTCCCATTTTTGGTATTATCAATATAACGAATCTTAGAAAGCATTTAAAGCACTGCCTATTTTATAGAAGCATTTTTAAATGTTAACTGCTACTGTCACTACTACTGCAATAATTTATATCTCTTGATCAGCTTTCATAACCAGAATTAAGTATTTAATGTTATAGTAATCGGTCATTGAACTTGAACTTGATTAAAACTATTTAAAATATAATTCCTTTTATCTGACTTGCATGTTCATAACATTCTTTTGCTAAACCATTTTTTCCTGTTTTTCATTCCCCCACTAAATTAACAATACGTATTAAAACGTTGTTCATAATTAAATTTGACTAAACATTGACCCCATTGAAATTAGTTCTCATTTGTTACTAATGAAGAAATGGAGATTAGATTATTAATTCAGGGTGATATGTATGGAAGTCCACTTATACTAAAACATAGTGACCTTTGATAATTGTAAAGTAGCACTGATACTATTCAGTATTTTCCTGTGTTTATTTTTTAAAATTTGGGATTTTGCAGCTTCCTTTTTCTTACAGAGTTGATTAGAAATTTTTTTCATTTTTACATTATGCCATTTATTTAGAAATGAGGGGTTAGGTGTTGAAAAGTAAACGTTGTATATAAATTATCTGTAGTCTAGAAATTATAGAAGTTGACCAGCAGGTCCTTTCTTCTAGATAGTGTGAGGGTGAAACAGTGTGGTCTTTAATTAAATAGTTGTTACCCATCTTAGGAAAATCCCATGACCATGTTGTATGGATAGGAAGTTTGGATATTTTGGACTAAGTTGTATTTCAATTCTCATGAATATGATATTTTCTAAAAACTTAAAGTGTTTCAACTATATATTTTTTATTATTGTTACAAATTATGTTTAGTTATCCTTTATACATGAGGCTCTTCGTATTCTTGAAGCAACCAGATGCCATTGGGCTACATTGGCACGTAATAGGGTCAAATGGAAATGTTACTGGCGCCCGCTCGAGCAAATCGATGAATCACGGGATTCACGTGATCAAGTGATCTTGAAATAAGGACACCTGATCTTCAGAACTATCATGACACAAATTCTATTAAGAGTTCAATTACATAAAACAGTAACTTATTTGATCCAATAATTTACTATTGATACTGAATTTTCTTTTGTTTATATGTTGAGAAGGGAAATGAAGTAATTCACACTTTAAAAAAACTATGATTTTTTATTGTTTATAATAGTTTTTATGGGACATAGGTGAAAAAAAATGAAATCAAGAACAAGAAAGTGTGAATGTAACAAGTTGAGCTGAGGTTAGAATTTTGGTGAAAGAACTTTTAAAAGATCCAGAAACTTATGCTTGATTTTGGGCTCCAGAGAGATAGTATAGCAGGTAGGGTGTTTGCCTTGCTTGTGGCTGAGCCAGGTTAGATTCCTGTTGCACCATATGGTTTTTATGAGTAGGCTATAAGTGATCCCTGAGTGTAGAGCCCAGGAGTAAGCTCTGAGCACCGCAGAATGAGGATCTCCCCAAAGGATAAAAAAAACTTATGCTTGACTATAATTAAGTCTATGTTTTCAACAGCCCTTAACCATTCCAGTGTTGATAGATGTCTGACAACATAAATAGTATGTTTTTTGTTTGCCAAAGAATTATTTCCTTTTAAGAGAGAACAAATTCTCTTTTCTGGAACAAGTGATAGGTTCTCAGTCTACTAAATTAGTTATTGAAACATATAGCTTGCTGTTCCTTTTTTTTCCCCACCTTTGAAACTCAGAAAACTTAAGTAGGCTTTTATATTCATTTGGGGTGGGGAGGGTCTTAAGAGAATAGTTTTCAGTAATATTGTTAGTTGATCACACTTACCTAAATAACTTTATGTTACAGGATGAATCTGGTTATAGGTGGACAAGAGATGATCATTCTGCAAGCCGACAAACTGAATACAGGTAAAGAGATGAAAATAATACCCATAACTATTTTGACACTTAAGACTCTAAAATCTCTACTCTTGAATCTAAGCTCAGTATACAATACAAATTCAGTATTAAATTTAAATTTTTGAAAGCATAAAGCTTTGCTAAGATAAAATTTGGATTCATAACTAGCTTTCTGTATTGGCACTTTGTACTCGATATACTTAAAAATATTTGAAGTATTTACAGTGCTATTAAATTATTAATGCTTAGTATAGATTATGAAGTATATATTTCTTAATTAGAATATAAAGCTTTTTTAGGAGAAGCCTAACATCTGAATTATTACAGAATGTTTCCCATTTTTATTAATTTTGGGCCACACTCAGTAGTGCTCAGGGCTTACTCCTGCCTCTGTATTAGGGATCATTCCTGATAGGGGCTCAGGGGACCATATGGGATACTAGGGTTACAGCCCAGTATCTCAAATGCAAGGTAAGCACATGCAAGGTAAGCACCCTACCCTCTGTACTATCTCTCTAGCCTCGATATATGTTTATTATTTAAAAAAATTCTCTCAGTTGCTTTTTTGTTATCATTTAAGATTGCTGGGAAAATGCATTTTGGAAGAGCCTCAATCATTATTAGTTTTGGTTTCTGGGAGTACAAATAGAATAATGAGAAAATGAAATACTGACAGGTTGATAGTTCTTTTTCTTTTTTTTAATGACTTTACAATGGTAATGTTAGAAATTTAAGAAGAGCTTTTAGAGATCTCTTGAGTTGTCAGAAAAGAAATTTATAACTTCACAGGTGCAAAAAATAGCAGAATTCAATGCATCAGAGAAAGGAATTTCTTACTCCACTGCTGTAAGCAGGGGCCTTATCATGATAGCAGAAGGTACACAGCCTACAAGTCTTACTGGGTGATGTAATGGTTGGCAATAGTGACTTTGGCACAATGGAATGTACTGCAGTTGAAGACTCAGGATTAAAAAATTAGTTATCTTTTTGCAGAAAGTAGCAAACAGACCCACAAGGTCTGATTAGTCTCTGTTCTGTGCCAAGGTGGTTCTGAGTGTCTTGTCCTCTGTTTACTGAAAGGGTCATACTCGCCTGCTTGAGGGCAAACTAGCATGATCCCTCCTTTAATCTTAAAGGATAGTCTCAAAGTAGCCAGGGTAGTAGTCTCCTGGTAAATCCTAATTGTACCACTCTGGGACCAGTGGGTAGTAAGAGGAATTGTGCCTAATCTAGATAACATTGAAATCATAGTAGAGATAATAGTTTGAAGTTAACTGATTTAGAGTCAAAATGGCTCTTGTAGCTGCCACACCCTCCATCAGTGTTTACACAGGAGATCTCATTAGCATGAGCCCTGCCTTAAGAACATGTAAATAGCTTAAATTGTAAGTGGATTAATCTGCAAAGCTCTCAAGCTAGCTAGACCTGTCATCCAACAGTTGGTAGTTTAGTTTTAGGCATATAATATTTCAATTCCAGTCCCACCATGTCAGTTACCCTCCACCAGTGTTTCTATATCCCTCCCTACCCCATCCTTGCCTTTCAGTTTGACAGCCACATTACAGATCTACACTAGATCTGTAGATCTCATGTTTTCAATGTTGTTGTGTCTTGGATATGTGGCTGTACCACTCATCCATGTCACTAGTATAACTGAAGCTTTGATGCCTGTTTACTCATTACTTCCCACTCTTCCCACCTTCCCATCCTCCCATCCCCATTTCTTTCCTTCTCTGTGCATCTCCTTTCTAAACACTGGTGTTAAGGGTGATATAGGCATCCCCTTTTCCTACAGTACATTTCCTCATCTGGTGTTCTGTATACCACAGATAAGTGAGGTGACCCTGTGTTTGTCTTTCTTCTGACTTATTCCACTCAACATGATTTCTTCCAGGTCCAACTGAATATTGGTGGTGGGAAATGGGCACTGGTGGAGGGATGGGTCCTAGAACACTGTGACTGAAACCCAAACACAAACATCTTCGTAATTGTGTATTTCATGATGGTATAATAAAATATTTTTTTTAAAAATCAAAATTTGATAAATAAAGCCATATTTAAATTAAGATTTAAAAAAATTTACCATAGGTCAAAGAGGTAAAAAAAAGATTTTCTTGATTTCATATTAATTTTTTTGTATATTTGATATGCCGGAAAAAAAGTAACAATAATGGACCCCATGCTCAACGAATGGAGATGTTACTGGCACACACTCGAGCAATTAATTTTATTGGACTTAATTTTTTTTATTATTATTATTATTATTATTATTATTATTATTATTATTATTAGTTTTTGTTTGGTTTTCTCCAGTTGTGCTCAGAGCTTACTCCTGGGTCTTGCCTCATTGATCACTCCTGGTGGCTGTGGGGGACCATATGAGATGCTGGGGTTTAAACACGGGTTGGGTGTTCCCTCAGTGATGACTCCTGTTGGGTATGGGCGACCATATTAGGTGCTGGGAATCAAACATCTCCAGCTCCCGATATGATTCTTCAAGGCAAGCACCTTACCTGCTGTACTGTCTCTCTGACCCCTAGGCTTCTAAGTCCTTGAATCAGTATCACTTCACTTGTATCACTTGTTTTCCGTTGTTCATTGATTTGTGGCCCACTCCCAAAATCCATCTGCCCTCCCAAGAGCCCCATGGTCAGCTTAGCCAGGGGAAAGCAGAGTTCCAGCTTCCCCAGGTGCGTCCGAGGCCCGCATGCTATGGCTGGTCGCCCCAGGGCAGCTCCTGGGCGGGCCACCAGGCTCGACAAAATGGAGAGGGGAATGGCCGACCCCTGACTCCATCTGACGAATTCCCAGCAATTCCCGCTTCTGGGAGCCGCCTACCTGGGCTCGAACTTCACACCTATTTTTCATAGCCCAGTTTTCCCCTTTGTTATCAGCTGCCTTCTAAAGGTAAGAGTATTTTTTAGAAGCAGTTACATGTTAGCAAGGGAAGTGGATACTAATGTATACTTTTGATGAGAAAGTAAAATTGTGTCAACATTACAACAGTTCCTCAAAAAATTAAAATAAAATAGAACGCCCTCTGACCCAGCAATTGTAGTTCTGGACAGCTAGAAAACCCAAAAAATATTAAGTTAAAAAGATGTATTTACGTATCCTCATGTCTACTGCAGTATTATTTACCTTTTCACATCTGCAGACCAGCCCTGGCTTATGAACTGGAAGTTAAACACTGTGGCAGACCTCTGGTGTCAACCTTTTAACACTTGTTGGCCAACACTGGTAGGTCTGGCAGGCCAGCTGCAAACTACTGATTGACAATATCCACGACAGAAAAATAACTTGTGTTTCTCAATGAATAAATGAATAAAGAAGTTACAGCAATACATAAAATAGAATTTTATTCTGCCATAAAAAAAAAAATCTTGCCATTTGTAGCCTGTATGGTCTGTGAGGCAGTAGCACCATCAAAATTTTTATGGGCATTGCATCGAACCTTTGTAATGCTTTAATCATCTTAACAATATTAATACTTCTAGCCCAAGAATGTGGGATATTTTTCTATTTCCTGATCACCTCATATTTCTTTAATATAGGTAGACGTTTTAGTATATATATATATATGTTTTGGGGGTCAAATCATTGGGACTCAGAAATTACTCCTGGCTCTCTTCAGGGATTACTCTTGGAGGTGCTCAGGGGACCACATAGGGTCAAACCAAAAGCTCCACTGCACTATTGTTCTGCTCCTATGATTTATACTTTTTGACATATGAGTCTTTCAGCCTGTTTTTGTTTATAACAAGCTTCTGGATGGGACACTTTTTTTTTAACTTATTGAGGCGGGGTTGGACCACACTATGTGGTGCTCAGTGGCTAGCTTTCTCTGTGCTCAGAAGTCACCCTAGTGGTATTTGGGGGATCAAACCAGAAGCCAACAAGGCAAATGCTCTGACCTTTGTACTACCTTCCCAGTTCTTTGGACACTGTTATATTAGTAAGAGGTTTTTTTTTGTTGTTGTTTGCTTGTTTTTGTTTTTTTTTAAATAATGGTTGTTCAGTTTTCTCAAAAGATTAGCGAAATTCTCAGTTGTTATTTCTCCTGCCAGCTATTCTTCCTTTTCTCTTTTCTCTGCAAAATTTCCTGTGATTCAAGTTATTCCTCATGATATTCTCAAACTTTCATCTTCTAAAAATAAATTTCTGTTAACTCTTAGATGTTCTGTGCTTTGTCTTTGAGGACATTGATTTTATTTCTTCTCTTCGGATGTTGAATCCTCCTGCAATCTTCTTTTAGCTTCTTCATTTGTGTTTCAGTTCTTTGATTTATCCAACCGTTTTTCTTTGAGGTTATTGAGTCTCTCTTTAAAAGATTTTCTCAGTTCAGTGAACATCAAAGGAATGTTTTTTCATGTGGTTTCAAAAGTTCAAATATAGTTTGAGGTCTTTCGTAGGGTTTTAGCGCCATCTGTTGATGCAGGTGCATGTCTTCTTCCTCTTCCTCTTCTCCCCTTATTTTCTTTTTCCCCCTTCCCTCTTCTTTTTTTCACCTCTCTTCTTCCTTCTTACTTGTCCTCCTTCCTGTCCTTCCTCCTAGAATTTAAGTGCTTGCAAGATTCAGCTGTGCCAGTGGCTATAAATTGTATTTATCTAGATGATAACAGGGAACTTGTAGTCACCAGTTCTCTAACTGATGACCACAGGATTAGCTTCTGGGTGTCTCAGTTGTTCAGGTTTCTCAATTGTGCAGGTTTCTCAGTTTCTGGAATCTAACTGCTGATACAGCATCACATTGCAGTTTATTTGACCCTGGTAGTGATTGGAATACGCTTTTTCCCAATCACATTTCTTCAGCAAACTGGTGCATTACCTTCTGAGATAACGGCTCTCAGTTGCACCTTGGAAACGACTTCTCCCTGCCTGGGTTCAATTGCACACTGTTCTGGGTACTTCCAGATGCTTTCTAACACATCAGGTTTAGGCACCAGTCTGAATCTGTGGAGCTTGTGTACCTAGTATCTTCCAGCTTATGGTGAAGATTCAGTTTGGTGCACCAAAATTGGGAAAAACTTCTGAGTTGGCTGTGGTTACAAACCTGTCATATTTTACCACAACTGAACCAGTAAGCTGTGGCCAACCTAGTACCTGTATTGTGTGAGACTCACCATGGGGCTGACTTATTTGGGCATTTGTGGTCATACCCTCATTGAGTTGAACAAATAAATTCTGAGATACTTTTCTATTTAGCGATTTCAAGGACCAAGCTGAATTCTCTATAAAATCTTTGCTCAGCACTTCAGTATGTACTGTCTGGTGGAGTGGCAGTACCATTGCAAGTAAGTGAGTCTGTTAGGTTGGAGTCAAGACTCAAACCCTGTTGGGTAACTCTGACCTCAAGAATGACTACTCCCAGCTTATGCCAGAATGGCACTTTGTTGAACTCAGCGAGCCCTGAGTCTATTTTCAACTTGGTGTGTGCCAATAGAAATTTCAATGGTTCTGTAAGACGTTTGTATTCAACACTTAATCAACTTGAGTTTATAGAGACTTGGTGGACCCTTTTCTCTTTAAAGCTCTCTGCTTCTCTTTCCCCCACCCAAGAGCCATGCTCCTTTCTCCAAACTTGTCTGCATTTCTTTGTTCCCTTTGTTCCATGTTTTTGAATATCCCCAAAACTATGACTGTGTGCTCCAGTGAGTTTCTCAGTGAGGCCCCTGGCTATGCTTTGTTCAGTTTTTATGGGTTCTTTTGTGACAAGATGACACAATCACTACCTTGATGACATAGGAGCAGTCTAGAACTTCTCATAGAACTGCTCATAGAACTGGTTCGTGTTAAGTGTATGTTTTTTGTCAGTTTGTTTTGTTGTTTTTTTAGGGCTACATCTGGCAGTGCTCAGGGGCCAAGTACTGCCACGGATCAGATACTGGCCTCCTGAGTGTACTGAACCATTGAGCTATCTCTCCAGCCCTTAAGTGTTTTATTTTTTAATAGCTCATTAATAGTTTCATTTAATAATTTGTTTCGCTATTCTGTTTTAGTTTTCTTATAGTTTTACTAAGGATTTCTGCTTTGAGTTTATGATGTTCTATGAAGAAATTCAGTTTGTGAAAGTAGAGGTGACCAAAAGAGACCATTTTTGGGGGGAGAGAAGAGAGAGAGAGAGAGAGAGAGAGAGAGAGAGAGAGAAGAAAAGAAGAAGCGAGCGCTCAGTGGTCAGTACAAGGACCTGATCTACATCAATCAGTTCCTGTCCCCAAACCGCCAGATGTAGCTTAAGATGACTCTCAACACCACCAGGTGTGGTGCTGGACGCCCCTCAGCACTATTAGGTGGCTCTGGTGTTCTTTGGGACTACGAGGCCTCAGCATTGAATCATCTAACTTGGCACAGCAGTGTCTTAGGAATGGCCTCAGGCTCCTGAGCACTGCTTGGAGCACCCCATCTCTAAGGAAAAAGTGATATTTAGAGAGGACAGTATATTCTAAGGGTACAAATTCAGAGATAATACTCAACAGGTATCTAGATAATACTTAATGGGTTTCTAAGTCATAGAATTATTAACATTTTACAACAGAGGGTATATGTGTGTGTTTATGGGGGGTTATTGTTTATGGGAGCTTTCGTGAGCATTATAAGATTTTAGCATTTTTGTTCCCTATTCACCAGGGATTTTCAGTCATAGAATTATTAACATTTTAGAACACGTGTGGGGGCGGGGTTTATGGGAACTTTCTTGGGCATTATGAGATTTTAACTTCTTTGGTGCCTATTATTAGTCACTCCTTCCCTTCCATTTGTGATAATGAAGATGTTAAGAGATACTGCTGGTTTGTCAACTTGATGGCAAACTGACCGGTTGTATGCCACACATACGGTTTGTATGCCATACAAAGATGAGAATCTTTGGTAAACTGGTTCTCTTTGATGTTGTGGTACCTGTGTAGTTTATAATTAATGGAATAGGGGAATATGACCATGTTTCTCACGTTAAAAATGTTTTATGCTAGCTTAGAATAAAGTAACTTTTGTACTTATTCATGACTCATTTTTATGTGAGGGAGAGCATTCTAAATTTTATTCCATTCACAATTTTATTTCATGCACTGACTTTTAAAGTCAGATGGCAAACTCAGTAGTTTGTAATCAGAACTTTTGCTATTTGTGAATACGTATAAGGTACAGGACATAATTAATTTGCTTTATTTTGTCTTCAAAGGGACATGAGAGATGGCTTTAGAAGAAAAAGTTTCTACTCTTCCCATTATGTGAGAGACCGATCTCCTCATAAAAGAGACACTTCTTTTTTCAGAGAATCACCTGTCGGCCGAAAAGATTCTCCACATAGCAGATCTGGCTCCAGTGTCAGTAGTAGAAGCTATTCTCCAGAAAGAAGCAAAACATACTCTTTCCATCAATCTCAACATAGAAGTATGTATTTTAAAAATATGTTATTTATTGAGGTAACATTGGTTTCCAGGAGTTTAAATATTTAAATTTCTGTATTACGTTTCTGTATATGCCACAGTATTGACTATCACATACCTACCACTCAAGTGCTAACATCCCCAGCACAGTCCATTGGACCCTTTCAACTTTTTCTTTCTTTTACAGTTTATTCTAATAGAATGTACTGATTTATATAGCTTTATAGATAGACACTGTAAGAAATACATATGTATTTTTTTTACTTTAATACCTATATTTTCTGTTAGTTCCTGGGCTGTTAAATATCTTTAATCTTCTGTAATTAGGTATTGTCTATTTCTACTTGTATCATACACACAGTGTGTTTTACATTGAAGTTATGAGTGGTTTACCCTAAATATAAGCCATAGCCTTCCGAGTCGTATTTGATATGCCAAATACCAGTAACAATTATGTTAGGTCATTCCTATGACCTAATATAATGGTTTGAGGCTCTTTATGTTCCTAGAGCGAGCAGATGCCCTTGGGCTCTACTAGCATGAGACAAGACATATGGAAATGTTACTGGAGCCCGCTCCAGCAAATTGATGATGAACAGGAAGATAGTGATAGTGATCACCTTATAAGATATAGAGGCAAAGCTTGCCAAATGTTTGGTTTGATCTTTCCTTATCTTCCATTTTGTCTTTATGTTGAAGAGCCTGGGCATGCATGGTAGTCTGTGCAGCCCTAGCATTTCATTCTCAGTGAGTTTTTAGTTGTATGTGTTAGAATAAATATAGCAACTTCTTTTCTGGATAAGGTATTCCTGAATTATTATTCTAACTTTACTCTTTGCAGTTGAGTTCATTCCCAAAAAATGTCTGTGTACTTTCATTATACAAGGTACTGTGTTAGAAAAACCAGGGAATTAGAACATATGTATAGAATATATATGCATATATAGCCTGTATATAGGTTACATATATTCATAAGTAGTAATAATTTCATCTATGTAAATATAGCATAAAAATGCAAATGATATAAGAGTGGATATATCATAAATGAATCAAGATGACATGGCCACAGTGAGAGAGAATCTCACATGGGGGAATGGAAGAGCATATAGGAGAAATGACAAAATGACATTTGGATTCATCTTTGATTTCAGATTTCTACAAATGGAGAGTTATTTTCTAGGTAGAAGAAATTGTAAGCCAAAATACAGAAATCAGAAAAGTCTGCTATTTTTTTTCTTTACCCTTTAGCAGAGCCTATTATCTTAATAAAAATTTTATTTTCACATTTTTGCCTCCTGAATATTGGAAGTGGTGTAAGATCACTTCACATCATCAGATTTGTCAGGGATCTTCTAGGGATCCCAACAATATCAGGGAATGAGTTCCCTTTTACCACAAAGACCAGCTACAGGTAGACAAACCATGAGTTCAGCATAGTTCCAAAAGGCTTTTTCTAATTACCAATAATTAAACAAGTTCTACTGCAGTCCAAGATAATGGGATTTGCCAGACCTCTAGCTCCTGGCCAGATCTCTGATCATATGCACAGACCCAGGTCTGCCACTAAAATGAATGGTTCTTCTCCATGTCAGTCCGTTTATATACCCAAAAAGCCTGCCAGAATCCTTTCTTCTGGTGGGTTGCATCAACAATGATCAATGAACCAGCTTTTTTTTTTTTTCTACTATTATAATTTTTTTATTTTTTTAAAAAATATTTTATTAAATCACTGTGAGATATACAATTACAAAGATGTCCATGTTTGGATTTCAGTCATACAGTGTTCCAGCACCCATCCCTCCACCAGTGACCATTTCCCACCACCATTGTCCCCAATTACCTCCCCTCTCCCCTAGTCTGCCTTTATGGCAGGTTCTTTATCTCTTCTCTCTCTCTCTCTCTCTCTCTCTCTCTCTCTCTCTCTCTCTCTCTCTCCCCCTCTCCCCCTCTTTTTCTCTTCCTTCCTTACATATTGTGGATTGCCATACATACATTTGGAGGTTATCATGTGTATCTTTTTGCCCGTATTCAATGCTCATTTCAAGGTTGGTATTATCCCTTTCAACAATTAATAGCACACTGTTCCCTTCTTTGTCTTACCTAACCTCTGGCTCCTACACAGTTTGTGGTAGATTCCACCTTTGACAAGACCTCCTGATCTATCAGTGAATCAGCATTTATTTATTTTTTTTTTTGCTTTTTGGGTCACACCCGACAATGCTCAGGGGTTCCTCCTGGCTCTGCACTCAGGAATCACTCCCTGGTAGTGCTCGGGGAACCATATGGGATGCCGGGGATCGAACCCGGCCGGCATGGGCCGCCACTTGCAAGGCAAACTCCCTACCCGCTGGGCTATCGCTCCGCCCCAGCATTTAGGTGCAGATGTTAGGTGGTGCCACACCTCTGGTTTAGGTTCAAACAAATGATAATGCCAGGGCCTATTCCCTTCCTCTGAGATTATCTCTTATGTCAAATGCTGGAGAGATTGGGCTGGTACAAAAAAAAATGCATCTAATGGATGTATATTCATGAGGAGAATCACATCACAATTTCAGACCACTTCATGGAACTAAATAGTACCCACTAGGTCCTTCTTTGTTCTACTCTGCACCAGGTAAATTTGAGTGTTCTGCCCTCTGTTTTCTGAAAGGGTCATGCTCACTTGCTTGAGGGCAAACTAGCATGATCCCTCCTTTGATCTTGGTAAAGTTGATAAACTATGTAGTCTCAACAAAGTAGCCAAGGTGGTCTCCTGGTAAATTCTAATGGTTCCACTGTGGGGCCCTTGGGCATTAAGAGGAATTATGCCCAAACTAGATAGCATTGAAATCCTAGTATCACTTGTAACACTTGTCTTCCCATTGTTCATCGATTTGTTTGAGCGAATACAAGTAACATCTTCATAAGTCCCTGTCATGTGATGGTGTAGCCCAATGGCATCTGCTCGCTCTAGGAACACAAAGAGCCTCAAACCAGTCGTTCAGGTCATGGGAATGAGGTCTATAATTGTTACTGGTTTTTGGCATATCAAATACGACATGGGTAGCTTGCCAGGCTGTGCCGTGCGGGTGGTATACTCTCAGTAGTAGGCTCTCGGTTCGTGCATTTACTGTTGGATGAATCACGTGGTCACAACGGGAAGACATAGGCTTTTCTCTTGGGTGGAACTCTGACTAGCTGTGGAGTCCTGATGTTGAAAATGGCTGCCCTCTTGGTGTGGGGGGTTCTTCTGGCTTCTTGCGAGGCTCTGTTGGGATGGGGGGCCAGGGCTAGAACCCGCCTTCCTTCCCAGATGCCTCATGATCAGCTGAGCACAGGGAGAGCCAATAGCAGCACTGCCCCATGTATCTGTGTCTCTGATTCAAGCATACCTGGGCTTGAAATAGGCTTTGCTGTAGGGTGGGACTGTGAGGAGCAGGGCTTGAGATTGGCTTTTCTCTTGTAATCATAGTAGAAATCGTAGTAGAAATTATAATAATATTCTAAGAGTTATTAATTCAGAATCAAAATGACTCCAGTAACTGCCACACCCTCTGTCATTATTTACACAAGAGAGAGATCTCTTTAGCATGAACCCTGGCTTAAAGATATGTGAATAGCTAAAGTGTATGTAGCTTAAACAACAAAGATCCAAAGCTAGCTAGGGCAGGTCATCCAACAAGATTGTCTGCTGAATCCCTTTATTTAAGGAACATTTATTGTGTACTATTTTTAGTTAGGTAAAATGGGGGAGGTGGGGGAGTTCCAAAAAATATTTTTGGATTTCTGTTTGTGAATGAAGGAGGTAAGAAAATCATTTGAAGTATTCAAGGATTTGTGAATGAAGGAGGTAAGAATCATTTGAAGGATTTAAAACAAAAAAAAAAAAAAAAACCTTACATATGCCTGATTTCTTAAAATATTTTTGATAACTTGGTAACTTTCAATTATTCTTGAAAATCATTCCAGATAACTAAAAGTTTTACTGTGCTGTTCATTTTGGTAGTTTTTTCTTTTGCTTCATTTCTGTCCTCCCTCATATCTTATTTCCATTCAAGAAAATAAACATGTCTTCTCTTCCTCCCCCTCCCCTCTTTTTTTTTTTTTTTTTTAGGCATCCACACTTAGCTGTGCTCAGGGCTTACTTCTGTCCTATGCTCAGGAATCAAACTAAATCTCAGCAAGATAAGCACTTTACCCACACTACTATCTATTCCCACTTTCACGATTTTTTTTTTTATTTGCTTTTTAGGTCACACCTAGTGATGTGCAGGTGTTACTCCTGGTTCTCCTGGCTCTGCACTCAGGAATTGCTCCTGGCAATGCTCAGAGAACCATATGGGATGCAGGGGATTGAACCTGGCTAGGCCGCATCATAAGAGATTTTTGTGTGTGTGTTTAAATTCAGATTTATTAAGATTTAGTGAAGTTATTAAGTTATTTCAGCTAGTTACTGACAAATTATTTTTATTTACTTTTTTTTAAAAAAACACTAACTTCTGCTAGTTAACACTAACCTGATGGTTTGTGTCCAAATCTATTATAAACGCTTAAGATTAATTTTGCAGAAGCAGTGATATAGTGCTCCTTTCTTAATCATCTCCTATATAGTTTCTCTGTTCTCTGAAGTCTGTACCTTTAAATATCTGGAAGGGCCTGGAGCGATAGCCAGCGGGTAGGGTGTTTGCCTTGCATCCCATATGGTCGTGTCCCCCCCAACACTGCCAGAAGTAATTCCTGAGTGCAGAGCCAGGAGCAACCCCTGAGCATTGCCGGGTGTGACAAAAAAAATATCTGGAATTAGAAACATATAACAAGGGTAGTTTGGAGACTAAGGTATATTGTAAATTAAATTAAATAGATTATTATTTATATATAAATAAATGAATTGAATGAAATAAATTACTTTTTTGATGCCTTCATGCTTAATTTTTGAATTCATTTGATTTTGAAAGTAAAGGAAAAAAGTCGATAAAAATTTAACAAAAAATTAAAACAGGGTCAAATGTAAAAAACTATTTTTGGGGGGGTACAACTGGTTAATTCTTTAACTCTTTGGCTGGACTATTAAATTATTCAGTACTACATTCACATAAATAATTTTCAGAATAGCTAGATAAGATTGCAGATAAGATTGCAAGAAGTCTTTGTTTTAAATAGGAGAAGTAACTGCTGTTTAACATATTTGCTTTATTTGTGAAACCTTTGCCTTAAAAGTAAATGTAGCAATATTAATAATACTTTACATTTCTTCATAAAAGGACAGAGTGGCATGGGAGGTAACCCAAAGAGTGAACACATGCTCCTGGGTGAGCCTTGGTTAAGTCATCTGTAACAACCACATTTTTTTTTAAAAAGAAGACTGAGTAGCAGAGCTTTTTAATGATTTTTTAAAACTAAGTGAAAACACTAGTTACTTTTTTAACATATTGAAATTTGACACAAATTTTAAATGTTTATATAAAAATAGGTAAAATTATATTGTTTCTCCTTTATGTGCTTATTTTCCTTTAACTTAAAATTTTTAAGTTAAAATTTAACTTAAAATTCTTGAATTTCAAGATTTTTTTGCTTATTGTTTAACTTAATTTTTTTTTTGCCCATTCATGCATTTTCTGTTAATTTATTTTAATGATCATTAGTCGTTTAGCGATGGTATCCATTTAAGGGTTAGTTTTCATAATCCTTAATTTGTTTACCATATCTTCTATATTATGTCACAGAATAATTTTTGCTACTTTTTAAAAATCAACTATTTCTCATTTTGTGCTTGTATGCCTGCATGAATAAATGCATGTACAGAAGTATATGTTAAGTTATTTTTATTTCGGTTTGTATGTGGGGTGTCCCAAGCAGTTGGTGGTCTCCTCCCAGCAATTTTCAGTTAGTGAGGTTGGCAGTTTGAAGCAAGGTTCCCAGAATAAAACGCTGCTTGATCCCTGTGGTGCCTGGAATTACTGCACTACTCTGGTGGTGCTTGGGAAACTCCTAGGCCACACCTGCAGTGCTTGGGGGGCCTTCAGGGCTGTACCTAGTAAACCTCTGGGACCCTGTGGTGTGCACATCTTAACCACTTCACTCTCTCCAGCCCCAACATGTGTCCCTAGTCATTGCTCTTATTTAAGCTGATCTTAAGGTTAATCTTAAGAACTTTGTACTGCTTTAGACTGATCCTCTTAAATTGAACTTCTGTTTTCATCTTATGCTTATATTTAAGAATTTTCTAACAATTGGACTATTATAGCTATTATTCTAATATTATTTCTAGTATTATTATTCTAGTATTATTTCTAGTATTACTCATTTTTATTGTCTTGGTTAGCCTCATGATGTTCCCCTTGCTTATTATATTATATTTATAATTATTTGTTATATATAACATTTATTTTTAATTGAAGCTTAATTTTATTGTAATCTAACTAATTTCTCTCCATAAATTTCTCTTAAGAATTTGTTTCATTTTGTCTTCTTCCTTTTCCCAAATGAATCCCATTGTTTTCTTATCTTACACTTTGTTACATACCTTTTGTTTAGGATAAGGGCTTTAATTGTGACAGCAAAGATGACAGATTCAGTTTCTTGTGCCCATTCTTGGCTGTAGTACTTTCTGTATTGTTTCCAGTGTTCCATCTTCTGTCATTGTATAACTAGTGTTTTATAAATCAGTTAAAATCTTTTACTCTGCATATGTTTATTACTAATTATTTCTCTCAGAGCCATGTAGATATCTCTTTTTATATATTTGAAAAGTACTATCAGAACCTTTTTTAAAAGTTTGCATGTGTTTTACTTCCTTTTACTTTCCTGATTTTTCTTTCATTTCATTTCAGTTGTGATGCCGGAATTACTCATTTGTGAATTACAGTGTATAACTGGCTTTTACTGAGACTCTAGGTAGCTGAACCTTAGCCATTTTATTTATTTTAAAAAAGCCCTTTTTTAGTAGGTGTAAAAGTATGTAGTTAATGATGCTTGGTCTTCTGTGGTAGTCTTAAAATCTCATTAGTATCCTTTGTATTAATAGCAGATAAAAAGCTGTTTTATTAGCATAAGAAATAGACTCTATGGGCTTCTGTATTTGACTAAGATCAAGTGAAGCATTAATAATTCTGTTGAGTAGCATGAGATAAACTATAGAAACTTCTAGAGATCTTTCTGTTTACCTCAGCCATTTATAGTCGTCACTATTCAACCATTTGTGATTTCCCTATCATGTCTTTCCTTTTGAGGATTTTATGGAAGTCGGGTGCTTTTTTAAAGTGCATTCCTTAATTTTTTTAGGTTACAATGCACTTTTTTCCTATTAAAATAGTCATTTTGGATGGCCTGACTTTGTTTTTATAAATTCATCATGACTCTAAGTGATAATTATGTAGGTACTTGATTCATTTTAAACATTTGCTAATTACCATTCATTTTACCAGTGCTCTTGTAGGTCATGCAACATTTTGTTTAAAAGCTTAAATATTATCATGAAAATGATTTGCTAAGCATGATAGATTTGCTTTGACTTCCCTGTTTTTTGATCAAGTGGGAGAAGCAAACAAATCATCAAATAGAAATAGATGTTTTACTTGATATCTGATGCTAGTGGGAGGGTACAAGGAGAAGGATAACTGTGTTACATGGAGTTTTGGAAGTATAACTTAGTGGAAGATCTTGATTGCTAACTGATCCAGGTTATTAGTATGGTGGTCATTACCTACTCCCAAGACAGTTATATCTATATGTTTCCTGAGTACGGCAGTGGCTTTGCTGATACCTTGATATTAAGAGTTTTGAGCAGTGAGAATTAACATCTCTGTGTGTATAAACATTTGCAATATCCCTACGTGGGGCATAGTATGTTCTGTCAGGGACATCCATTATTTGTGCAGATGGAAAAAATATTTTATTTATATTTTTCCAGTGAGTTTATTTGGTTTTATTTAAGTATTGGGTTTTTTTTTTTTTTGGTTTTAAAGGAGAGTTCAAAAGTGTATTTTCAAATATTCTTAGTTAATATATCTGGAGCTGATAATTTAGGGGAAACAGAGGTGTGGTAAAACTTTGTCTCCTCCTATTTCCCTGTATCATCTTCCCACAACAGAATTTTTCTTGTGATTTCCCTTTATTTTATATTTTATATTTTCTTGTGTATCTCCATGAAATCTTGCTATTTCTAATCTAGAGCACCAGTTTAATATTCATGATCACCCCCCAAAGTAAATTATTTTTTAGCAGCGAAGAGTATAGCTACTTTAGCATGTGTATAGCATCTTTATTGTTCCATGCTTTAATTCCTTTTGTAAAAGCTTCAGTTATTAAAGAAATGAATGTAGCAGCTGTGGTATGGAATTTCTTTATTGTTTATTGATAAGCCTTTTATTTAGAAGTATTTATTTAGTTCTTATATCTATAGTATGTGTAGCTGGGTTTATTATTGCTTTCATAAAACATGTCAGGACGGGGCCGGAGTGATAGTTCAGTAGGTAGGGTGTTGCCATGCTTGCAGCCGACTTGGGTTTGATCCCTGGCATCCCATATGGTCCACTGAGCACCTCCAGGAGTGAGAGCAGAATGCAGAGCTCTACACTCTCCTGGGTGCAGAGCCAGTAGTAGCCCCTGAGCAGCACTGGGTGTACCCCCTCACCCCAAAAATTTAAAGTATAGGAATAAAAATGAAAATTTGCCTTAGATTTACAGTCATCAAACATTGTAATACTATTTGCATTTTAAAGAATCATGGGGAACATTTTTTATTTTCTTGGACCTCATCCCCAGTACCATATGGTAACAGTCATCAAACCCAGGCATAGCTCCTGTACACAAATTATGTGCTACAGAGACCAGAACCATAGTACAGTGGGTACGGCGCTTACCTTGCATGTGGCTGAAACAGTTTTAATCCTTAGAGCCCCATATAGCTCCTCAAGCCCCAATAGTGTTGCCTGAGCATGGAGCCAGGAGTATGTTCTAAGCACCACCAGGTGTCGCCCTAAAATTAAAAAAAAATATATGTGCTCGTTTGTCTCCCTCAGTTCTTACAGCTTCTAGTCAGGGGTTACTTTTGACTCTGCACTCAGGAATTATTTGTGGCAGTGCTCTGGGGACCATATGGGATGCTGGGGATGAATCCAAGGTCGGCCACATGCAAGGCACACACCCGACCCGCTGTACTATTGCTCCAGCCTGCACTCACCAATATTTTGACTTTGCTATTTCACTTCCATACTGCCACCTTCAGTATTTTTTCCTTGCTTTCATTCTTCATTGTATTTAGGAAATCATTTTCATTAAGCCAAAGCAAAAAGCAGGAATGTCTGAGATCTCTTTGCTCCGTGTTAAGCAGATAGTTTCTTCTTAAATCCAGTCTGAGGTGAATTTGAGCTAATGATTAAATATGTGAGGAAGAGTACCCTGCTAGGGATGTGGGGGTGATGGGGGGGTGGACAGAGCCTATTTTTATTTTAGAGCAGCTGCCTACCTTGCAAATGTGAGACTGTAAATTCAGTCCCCCAGCACTTCTTTATATACTGAATACATTATACTGATATTTGGATTCCCTGGTGCCACAAGTGTCAGTTTCTGATGGACTACAACTAAGTGTGTGCAGATGTCACAAATAAAAGTGTGTGGACACTACAAGTGTGTGGCCCCTCCCGGTTATCATCATAATAAGGAAAGGGAGGTACATAATAACAAAAATAATTAATGTTTTTTTAAAAAAATGAAATAGGGAAATGAGTGAAATTGGTTGATTTGAAAGATATGTATATTCATCATGTTGACGTAGACCTGTAAGACTAGTAGAGCAAAAGTATTAAATATTCACATCTAGCGAAGAATAACAGTAGAAAAAGAAAGGTATAATTAGGAGGATATAGAGGAACATACACAGAAACAGCTATGAAAGGCAAATGACAAAATACTAAAAAAAAGTTGTTTATGAATTACTAATTAATTAAGAGGAAAAATAAATAACTTAGTTTTAATATAAGTAGATCTCTGGTTACCCTGGAGTAAAGGGTTAAAGCACAAAAGGGTTTTTATTATCTAAAGAATATTTTTTATTAAAAAGTCTTGGTTAAAAAAGTTTGTCATTGATGAAGGATCCTGGGCAGTTTGGTGGTGGTAGTATCCCATCATTTTGTCCATCAATATCATATGCGTTTTTTTTTTTTTCCTTTTTGGGTCACACCTGGCAATGTTCAGGGGTACTCCTAGCTCTGCACTCAGAAATTACTCCTGGTGCTGCTTGGGGAAACATACGGATGCTGGGGATTGAATCTGCGTCAGCCGTGTGCAAGGCAAATGCCCTAACCTCTATACTATTGTTCCAGCCCCAATACCATAAACTTTAATGCTGTTATAATCATATTACTTGAACTATAATAAAATATTTTAAATTAATCACTCATTTGTTTATGGTTTGCCATTTAAGCTGAGTTCAGTTTTGAAATTTTTTAACTGTTAGAATATTATTGAAATAGGTCTGGTCTGTTTAAGGTAGCATACACAGTGCTAATTCCTACAGATCCATAGATCTAATAAATTAGATCTAAATAAATTCAGTCAACAAGTTGCCCATATTCTCAGTGGTATATTGGTTAATTGGGGGTGGCGAGTATTTCATTACAATTTTTGGTTTTGGACTACATTGGGCTGTGCTCAGGGATCACCTCTGGAAACCATGTCTGGGACCATATGCTCTACCTGGCTGGGGTTGTACCCAGGTTGGTTGTGTATAAGGCAAGTGCTCTCTACCTGCTGTACTATTGCTCTGGCCTTATAACTACTTTGTTTGGTTTTGTTTTTGCTTTTTTGGCAGTACCCGATGGAGGTCAGGGTTACTCCTAATTCTGCACACAGGGATTACTCCTGGCAGTGTTTGGGTGTAAATCCCAGGATGCCAGAGACTGAAGTCCAGGTCGGCTGCATGCAAGGCAGATACCCTGCTGATCCCTGTAATTTTGCCTTTTGGCATTCATGAAATGAGTATAACTCCCAGGACTAGGTTCAGCCTTTGATGTGGCTTTCCAAGCCCTGAAAAAAATGTTTTTAATGCAGAAATGTCGACAGTCCTAAAAATATTCAGGGGGGGGGGAAAAAAGCACAGTAAAATTTGCATTTGGGGAGATTTACACTGGAGAAATGTGTTAAGGTGCTCCCCTGGAAAGATAAGGAATTTCCTGGGTTTGTGCTTAGACTAGATGCAAATCCATTTGCATAATTCAGAGCTAGCAGGTAAGAAAGGTTGTATTATACTTAGGAGAGTCTAAATACAACATAATTAGGGGTTACAGTAAGTATTTTGTAGATTCTTTTAATAAGAAAAAGTCATTAAAAAAAAGCCTTCACAAGAGAGTGTTACAGAAATAGTTAGCATAATTTAGTAATAGGGCAAGTTGGAATTCCTCCTTTTTGCAGGGGTGCCACACCTGGCCATGCTCAGAGCTTACTCTTGCCTCTGCGTCCAGGGATCACTCCTGGTGTGCTTGGGGTACCATGTGGTGTGCCAGGGATTGAGCCCAGGTTGGCTGTGTGTAATGTGAATGCCCTACTCTTTGTATTATCTCTCTAGCTTATGAATGACTTCTTGCAGCCTGCCATTGTGAGTCCTAGGAATTAATAGTTATGCTTAGAACACCTTTCCAATATTCTTTCTAATAGTGACTAGATATTTTGGCTGTTTTTTTCTTCAGTTATTTGAATGTTAGCTTTATGGAGATTAGAATAGGGTGCATGTAATGACTACTATTTGATCCTTCTATGCAAATTTTTTCTCTTTTATGATTCGCCCAATCTGTCCTTGGCTAGTTTTATTGTTGGAGCCAGTTGGCTTCTGACTTTTCTCCTGCTATTTTTATTCCTCGGTGGGGTTACTTGGGCAGCTCACCTTAAAGGCAGGGTAGGAAAGAGGCCTCAGCAAGTGCACAGAAGTTCAGTTCTCATTACTCTTACTTCTGGGTTCTTTCTCTTCTTCACACTGGGCACTGAGGTGCTGGTGTTAATTCCTCCCTGCCCACCTTTCCCTAGAGTCCATGCGTGATGATGCCTCCTACAAACGACAGAATGAAAGAAAGCCAGAAAGAGGTGAGTTTTGAGCTAGATTTTGATTTGGGATTGTGAATGGTGGGGGACTTGGATTAATAGAGGTCTTGGAAATGGGAACATCAGTACACTTAGGTTGTAGGACATTAAGGCTTGTGTGAGTTGGTTGTGCTAGTCTTCATTGCGAAATAATTTGTCGCCAAATTGAATTTAACAGACCATCAGGGAATTTTGATTTACCTTTTTATGCTCTTTTGCTGCTATCGGAATCATTTCTTTTTATTCTTTGCTTCTCTCATGTCCCTTGCCTTCATGCAACACACACACACGTGTGTGTGTATACATATATACACATGTGTGTGATATGTATCTATGCATATATCTATATATAATATATATGTATAGAGAGCGAGAGAGAGAGAGAGAGAGAGAGAGACATAATAAGCCACCTTACCCCCTACCCTCTGAACACTAAGGTTGGTTGAGAAGTTCTAAAATTAGTCTTCAAGTAATAAAAGTCAAAAAAAGATCCTAAAATGTGGGCACTATATTGGCATGCCTTCAGGATTGGTATCTTATACTAAAGAGAGTACTAAGATATTAACAGCTGTGTGTGAAAGTTTTTTACCCCCTATGTCTCTCTGCCAGAATTGAGCTTTTATTATTTAACTATGCCTTTAATTAGCATAGTGTGCTGGATGCCTCCTCATTTTTCAAGGAACAATGAAAAAATGTTCCTCTATTTATCTGAATAGGATGAGAACAACATTGAATGTTATGGATAGAAAAATAATTTCACTGATTGTTGAGTGCCTCTGTTTCCTGAAAGAATTTGAGCAAGGTAGCTCAATTCTGAGCTAATTCAGAAATTAATAAGCTGTGACATATAGATTCTTTATGATCTTGGGGTACGATTGAACAGGCAGACAGAATGGTGTGGAATTTACCATGTGTAAGGGATTCAGTAGGGAACACTAGGCTCCACTGTCACAGTATGCTGTGGAATACAGAAGGATACAAACGTATTTTTGTAAATCAACCACATATTCTTAGTCATTGGTTGATGTAGTGATATCATTTTCCCTTATATTTTTAAGATTTGCTAGAATTTTAACATTTAGTGTGAAACAGTTCTACAAGTTAAAAGATTCTACTGTTCTAGGGGCCAGGGAGATGGCTGGAAGCATTAGAGTGCTTGCTCTGCGAACATGAGCCTTGGATTTGATCCCTGTCACTATGTTTTTCCCTGAGCGTGTCTGGGAGTGAACTCAGTGATTCATGGTAGGGCTCCAGAACACAGCATAGTGTACTCCCCTCCAGCATAGTGTACTCCCTCCTCGCTCCACCCTCACAAACACACATAAAAATGTTTCTAGAATTCTCCATTTGAGACTACAGCTTCAGAGTTTGAATGTTGCATCTGGAGCAGGATTCCTGCTTTAGCAACTTTAGCACTGTCGGCATTTGCAGCTATATGTTTGTTATGCTTTGTTGTGGTGGCTTGTCCTGTGTGTAGGATAAATGTTTGGTAGCATCACTAACCTCTGCTTACTGTGTGCCAGCGGCAATTTCCCACTTTTTGAAAATCAAAAATACATTATTTCTGTACCTGGGGAAGGAAGGGAAGTGTGAAGATTTTCTAGGTTTGTAGTACACTGGAAAGAGCTGTTATTTCTGCTCTAGATGTTGGGAGAATTTTTGAATCTCCAAGCCCTTACTTGGTGGTCTTGACAGCGCAGAAAGCTTAAGGGTTTGGGTTTATGCTGACTCTGGTTTAATTCTAAGGTCATTTTATTTTTTGCTTTTGCTCTCAGCTGCTTTCCTGATCTTAACTCATTCTCCAATCTTCATCAGTTTCTTAGTTCTCTGAACTTAAAACCTCCTTTTTTTCCCCACATAATTAATATTGTGAGTTTTTTTTTTTTAAGCAATTAAGAGTTTAGGAGGGACGGAACAATAGTACAGCAGGTAAAGCACTTGCCTTGTACTCTGCAGACCCAGGTTCAGTTTCAGGCATCCTGTATTTCCCCCAGACATGGCCAGGAGTGATTCTTGAGTGCAGAACTAGGAGTAACTCCTGAATAATGCAGGTGTTGCCCAAACACCAAAACTGACTCCCTTGACTAAAAAGGGAGGAATGGAAAAGAGCTGAGTATATGTTTCACAGATAACAGTAACAATGCATTTATTTTTATGGTTATATTTAAATATTTTTGTTGTTGAAATGACTAAAATAGTTAAAATATTGTCAATATTATGTTGGCTCAAGTTAATAGAAAGAAATGATTTACTTGAGTGTCTGTACTGACTAAAGATCATGCATAATTATTTTCCCTGTATAACCATATTTGAGTATTCATTTAAACTAGACACTTAACTTAGTTCTCTAAGTAATACATTTCTGTTTTTTTAAAATTTTTTTTTCAAATTGTCAAACATTTTAAAGAGTAGCTGCTGCTAAATTTCCTATATGCTTTTTTTCTCTTAGTTGCTGATTAAGTGGCTAGTTCTTTCTAGTTGATTGAATTTTTATTGTGATGTATGAGAAGTTTTCTTCTAGGAATGTAGAAGAAGCAGCATTTATGATTTTAAACTATTTTCTGCATTTCCTTTTTTCCAGTTGATTCTGTGCTTGCTAACTAGCATCAGGTGTGGTTTAGATCACCTTAATGATATCCTTTGGTGCTGTTTGTATTTTTATGTGCCCACACGCTGAGTTAGATAGGATTTAGATATTAACAGATTTAATTTAACAGTGTAATGAAGATATTTTCCTGTATGACCCTTTCTTGTTTATTTAGTTACAAAATTAATTGAAAACATAACAAAAATTTTTCTAAGAAAACAAATGAGCTAGAAAATTGCCTTTTATATTTTCTTATGTAGGTAAAGAGAGACCTGTTCAGTCTTTGAAAACATCGAGAGACACCTCTCCTTCCAGTTCTTCAGCAGTTTCTTCATCAAAGGTTTGTTGTGTTAAAAAAAAAAGTAATTTAAAGAGGAATTAGAAAGTGAATTGCACTTGGCTGGGGTGTTCCTGGGTGGTGCTTAGGGTCTTAACTTGGCTCTGGATTTGAGAATCACTCACTCACACTGGCAGTGCTTATAGGGGACCTTATATGGTTCTGAGGATCTAAGCCCATCAGCCACAGGCAGATCGATATTGGTGTTTCTAATGTCAGTAATTTGTCACATTTGAGGGCTTGAATTTTAAGTAACTGAAACTTCAAAAGTGGCAAACAGTAAATAAGCAGTGTTCTTAAAAAAGCCTTTTCCATGGGTTATGCTGATATTAGTACTTACTGTAGTCCTTTTTACCCTCTTGACTAACCAGTGAGGAATGAATATTTAGATGATAACAATGGAAAGATTGTGTTTTTATGTGTAAAGTGGGGTAGAGGCAGAAGCCCAAAATATGATAATTCTTGAATTTTGGATATTGAGTATTTTCTTATTAACTCATACAGGAATCTCATGATATAAGTAAGTATATGTACTCCCAATTTATATAAAAAGCTCAGAAGTTAACATATTTTGACAAATTATTTTAGTGTTGAATTTTTCCAACTGTTCAAAAAAAAAATCAGTTCTCTCACACTCTTCAAAAAACATAAGAAGAGAAGAATACACATAGTTATTTTTACAAGTTTGGCATTATCCTGATGCCAGAATCAGACAAGAGCACTACTAGAAAAAGAAAAATTTCTACAACGAAAATAGAAACAGAACTTCCCGACAAAATATTTTCAAGCCAATTTCAAAAGCATAGTGAAAAGGTGATCATGTTGCAATTTATTTAAGGAATGCAAGTACAATTCAGGATCCATAAATCAGTCAGTGTGATATACCCTATAAGAGAAATGGAAGAAACTCATATAGTCTTCTCAGTGGACACAGGACAGGCATTTGGCCAAATTAATTTCTATTCATGATAAAAACTCTAGGCTAACAGGATATAGAATGAATATACCTCAATATAATAAAGGCCATATATGAAAACTCCACAACTGATATAATATTCAAATGTGAAACAGCTGAAAGCTCATTAAGATCAGGTAGTCAGTCACATGATACACCGAGGTATATCAGATAGATATATGCTTATTCTCACAGCTTTTAATCATCATACTGCTGAAAGTTTTTGACAGAGCAATTAGGCAAGAAAGAAATTAAAGGCATTCTAACTGGAAAAGAAATAAAACTCTCTTTGCAGATGACATTCTGTATTAAATCAATGTAAAAATCCCTGTCAAGTGATAGGCTACAAACACAAGCCAAGTCATTTTGTTAGACATTTTTAAATGAAAAAATATTTTTGGAGTGGAGAGAGAGAGGAGAGAGAGGAGACAGAGGAAAGGGAGGAGAGAGGAGGGAGAGAGGGGAGAGAGAGGAGACAGAGGGAGACAGAGTGGGGGGAGATGGGGGGGGGAAGGGGGAGAGAGGAGGCAGAGAGAAGGCAGAGAGGGGGCAGAGAGGGGGCAGAGAGGGGGAGAGAGGGGGAGAGAGGGGGGAGTGAAGATAGTTGGTCGGCAACTACACCACCTCCGCTTCGCTGATGACATAGTTCAAATAACACCAAACATTAGCCAAGCGGCACAAATGCTGGCTGACTTTGACCGAAAATGTGGAAAGATAGGTCTACAGCTGAATCTGAAGAAAACTATGTTCATGAAAATGAGCTAGTTCCAGAGGCCCCATTCACCTCAATGGAACAGACATCTCTCAATGCAGCAGTTATGTGTACCTAGGTCAAGAAGTAAACATGATGAACGACCTAAAACCTGAGCTGCACAGGAGGAAGAGAGCTGCATGGAATGCTTTCAAAGGCATCAAAGAAATAGCTAAAAGGACAAAGAACCTCCGGCTCCGGGCACATCTCTTTGACTCCACCGTTCTCCTTGCATTAACATACGCCTCAGAGACCTGGGTCCTAGGAAAGCAGGGTGAGAATGCTATTCGGGTCTCCCAGAGAGGAATCAAAAGAGTTATGCTTGGAATATCACGCCTCACTCAAGTGAGAAGGTGTCGGGAACGCCGCGGGGTCCCCAACAGTGTCAGGACAGAGGTTGTCTTCTACCTCCGAGGACGCTGGGAGAAAGATGAAAACTCACGAGTCCGGTGCAGTTCCAAAAATGGCTTTTAATAGTACAAAAGCTCTTCCACAGCACTCCAATATAATGAACAAACTCTAGCTCTGGTCCGAACTTAGACCATACAAAAGAGCCTAAGTCTCCCACCAAAGAGAGAGGATGTCACCCGAGCTGAGTCCTACCCAGAATGAGCAAAAGGCCAAAGAGCAAAAGGCCAAAGCCAAAAGCCAAAAGCCCGCAGGAGCCAAAGCTGAAGGCTGAGGAACCAAAAGGCAAAAGGTGAAGGGGCCTTAAGTCAGCCCCTTATATACACCAAAGTAATCCAATTGGGAGGTTGTCATGCCAACAAAGAACCCTAAACAGAGTGTAGTGCCACACCCTACTGCAGGTATAAACAAAGGTTACATCAAGGACTAATCCCGAGATTATCTCTTATGTAAAACACTGGAGAGAGAGGGGGCTGATATAAAGTAATACATCTTAATTTCATGAGCTTCATGTAATCTAGATGGTACCCACAAGGTCCTTATTATTATCTGCACCAGTGTGATTCTGAGTATCTTGTTCTCATGTACTGAAAGGGTCATACTCGCCTGCTTAGAGCAAACTAGTATGATCCTTCCTATAGTCTTCCTTTTGTCTCAGCGTAGCCAGGGTGGTAGTCTCCTGGTAAATTCTAACTTGGGTGCAGTGGGTATAAAGAGGAGCTGTGCCCAATCTAGAAAACATAGAAGTCTTAGTAGATGTATAAGTCAGAAGTTATTCAATCAAGGTGACTTCTGTAACTGCCACACCCTCTAGCAGTGTTTACATAGAAGAGAGATCTCATTAGAATGAACCTGGGCTTAAATAAGATTAAGCTGGGAGTGAGCAAAACAACAAAACTCCCAGATTAGCTAAACATGTCCTCCAACAAGAAGGAATCCGGAGTTCCGACCTCCGTCGCTTTTCCAGAATTCGGTATGCTGTCTCTTTTGCCAAGACATCGAAAATCAGATGGGCTGGACATGTAATGCGATTTGGAGAGCGACCCCCTGGACTAGAGCTGTTACTGACTGGATCCCACGGAATGTCAAAAGACCACGTGGCCGCCCACCTACAAGATGGTCAGACTTCTTGGTCAGGACCCTGAAGGAACGGTTTGAGGCTCTTCATATTCCTGAATCAACCAGATGGCATTGGGCAACATTGGCATGTGATAGGGTCCAATGGAAATGTTACTGGCGCCCGTTCAAGCAAATTGATGAATAACAGGATTCAAGTGATCAAGTGATTAGTGATGAGCACATTTTCATATGCCCGATGACCATCCGTGTGTTCTCTTTGGGGACATGTTTGTTCATCTATTCTCGCCGTTTGTGAATGGGGTATTTTTTTGCTGTTGAGTTTAGTGAATGCTTTATAGAACTTAGATATTAGCAACTTATTAGGCGTATTGTGCGCAAAAATTTTCTCCCTTTCAGTTAGGGTGTCTTTATTAGAGCTTGGGTCCCCTTTTCTGTGCAGTAGTCTTTAAATGTGATATAATCCCCCCCCCCCCCCCCCCCGTTTTCATTCTGTTTTACTTGTCATTATGGTCATATTGTTGAAGATTTCTCTGCAGTCAATTTCCAGAGAGTTCTGCCTACGTTTTTTGATGTATTTTGTGGATTCTGGTCTAATCTTGAGGTCTTTTATTCACTCTAAGTTTATTTTTGTGCAGAGTGTGAGGTATAGTCTAATTTTATTTTTTTATGCATAACCCTCCAGTTTTCCAAAGACATTTGTTGAGATTTCTTTGAGCAACCTCACATATTTGACTTCTTTTTCATAGGTCAGCTGCCAATAAATATGGTCACTTGATTTGGGACTCTCATTTCTGATCAATTGGTCTGCCAGTCTTTGTTAATGGTACCATGCTGTTTTTATTACTATAGCTCTGTAGTGTACTTCAAATGTGAGGCTGTTACCCCACCCATAGTTTTTCCCCTTAGTATTGCTATATGGTTTCATAAAATTTTAATATGAGTTTATTCCAAGTCTTTAAAAAATTCATTGAAATTTTAATAGGTATTGCATTGAATTTTTTAAAGTACTTTGGGATACGATGGTCATTTTAATGTTGATTCTTCTAATCCATGAATGAGAATTTCTTTCCATTTCCTGGTATATAAATGTAAAAAAATTAATTTAAATCAAGTTTATCATTTTATAGATAAATAATAAAATAAATTATAGATAAATAATAATATCATTTTATATATAAATAAATATGGAAATGTTACTGGTGCCCGCTCGAGCAAATCGATGAATAACTTGGGTTCAAGTGATCAAGTGATAGATAAATAAATCAGGGGAGTAGTTTTACATTGCCAATGTTGGTATCTAACCTTTTATAATCAAATGATCAATAAACACTTGTGCAACAACTCCCCAAATTCGCATCATTATTATAATTTCAGAAGGGTTGTGTAGAAATGAGAGAAAATTAAAGCAAGCCATTTTGTTTTCTATTCCAATACTAGTCCCTTTTTTAGCTGAAATAACAAGAAATAGCATTTCATGTTCAGAAAAATGTTTATTTTAAAAATTGTGTAATATTATAAATCGTGGTGTGTTGGATAACCCCCTGTAGATGATAGTTAAAACAGAAGGCCAGGATTCTGAACCTGGCGGGGCAGCTATAAAAGGGCCCCAGGAGAGCATTCTAGGGGCAAGGTTCCTGGTCCGGGGCTGGAAAATTAAAAATTAGGGAAAAAAAGTTACCACCAGGAGTAATTCCTGAGCTCAGAGCCAGGAATAACCCCTAAGCATTGCCCAGTGTGACCCAAAAAGCAGAGGGGAAAAAAAGTAAGGTCATTAAAACAGCAAAACAGCTTGTATTGCTACACAGGCAACTTCAAGTTGGGCCAGAGTGATGGGTTCAGATGCGCTTGTCATCCTGATTCCATCACTAGCACTGCTTACAGTCCCCTGAGTCCTGCCAGGAGCGATTGATCACTGAGCACAACGCCAGGAGTCATCTCTGAGCACCACTGGGGGGCAGGTTCTAAAAAAATGAATATAAGTCACTTTGTAGATGGAGAGCAGTTTTTAAAAATTATTTTTATTATATCACAAGGCACCTGGGAAGGATGGCGGGTTCTAGCCCTGGCCCGCCACTCCAGCAGAGCCTCCCAAGAAGCCAGACGACCCTGCCCCCCCCCCCTCCAAACCCCCTCCCCACACACACTCCATGAGGGCCACCATTTTCCATATCCGGACTTCCCTCTCATCAGAACTCCACCCAGCAGAAGAGCTGATCACAGCCCGGCTCACGTGCCTGCTGCGGCTGCACTGTTCATCAATAAATGTTGGAGATCAGAGGTGACTACAAGAGTGTGCCACCCGCACAGCAGAGCCTGGCAACCTACCTGTGTCGTATTTGATATGCCAAAAACAAGTAACAGTTATAGACCTCATTCCCATGACCTGATGGAATGGTTTGAGGCTCTTTATGTTCCTGGAGCAAGCAGATGCCCTTGGGCTCTACTAGCATGAGTCAGGATATATGGAGATGTTACTGGTGCCCACTCGAGCAAATCGATGATGAGCAGGAAGACAGTGACAGTGAAGACAGTGATGAACTTTCCATGGTAGAAGTGATCAAAGGTAGAAGGTTGGAAGACAGCAGGACAGCAGTGGAGGGAAGCAGACAGTGTAGAAAGTTTGGTGCTAGAATGCTGCTTTCATGAAATTCTATTATTAACAGTATTGTTATTACAGTATCTCAGTAAAAATAAAATAATAAATAAGATAAATGGCAAAATAAAAGGTAGATGATAATTTAAGGTAACCTTGAATTTTTCTTTTCATTTTATTTTAGACATCCTGGTTTACAAAACTATTAATGGCAGGGTTTTGTACATAAAACATGGCATTACACCCTCCACCAGTGTTAATTTCCTGCCCCACTGTCCCGATATCCCTGTCCACCACCCTGCCCCTTGATAGATAAGCTTCCTGCTGAGGTTCTGTTTCTTTTTTTAGCCCCAAAGTGTAATCTGTATGCCCCTAAGTGTAATCTGTATTCGCTGTAAATTTTTATTTTTTTAATTAAAGAATTCATGATTTATGAAGTAATTGAGAGTTGAGTTTAGATTCTAGCACCAAGCCCACCACCAGGGTTAACTTCCCTCCACCTGTGTTTCCTTTTTCCTTCCTGCCTCTCCAGCCTAGCAACTTAAAGGCACTTTTAAAACTTTGATGGTTGTGGTTTGGATTTGTGTTTCCAGTGTTGTTGAATCTATGCTTTGGATATGTGACTATAATTACAACATGTCTGAGGCCCCTGACACCCATTATCCCACTCCCCTGACATTTTCCTTTCTCAGCTTCTTCCTTCCCTGCTAGATTTCTTTCTTTCTCTGTGCTCCCTGTATCCTGTGGTTAAGGGTGATCTAGACATCCTCCTTAACTACATTCCATTCCCTTGCCCAGTTATTCTATATATCACAGAATAGTGTTTTCATCTCATTGAAATTTTTAAAAAATTTTTTTGTTTAAAAAATTAATAAAAAGTAGTATAAATTAGTGTTAAATTGAATCAGAATGGAGGTGGTGGGCATCCTTCCTTTGTACTTTATCTCAGAGTGAATGCTTTCAGATTTTCACCATTTGGAATGTTCCTGGCTATGAACGTGTTCTAGCTGGCTATTTCTGTCTTGAAGAAAGTTTCTTCCACCCCTATTTTGTTGAGGGTTCTTTTTTAATCATGAATGGGTGTTAGATCTTGTCAAAAGCTGTCTCTGAATTGATTGACATGATCATATAATTTTGATCTTTTGTGAATGGGGCATTTGATCTTAACTGATACTGTTTATGTTGAACCATTCTTGCATCCCAGAGATGAATCCCGATTGTCCAGGGCGTATGATTTCTTTTTGATATGTTGCTGGATTTGGTTAGCTAAGGTTTTGTTAAGGATTTTTTTTTTTTTGGGTTAAGAATTACTGTGTCTGTGTTCATCAATATGATGTGTTGTAAAGGGTGGTCTCTTTAATGAATACTACTGAGAAAATGGGTAGCCACATGGAAAATAAATTAGAATGAGACTTTAAGTCACAACAGACACAAAAATCAGCTCAAAATAGAATACTAGAATTTAACATGTAAAATTGACAGAATTTTTAGGAAAGCGACATAGGTAGTAAGCTTTTATATTTAACACTAAAAGCAAAAATAAACAAATGTAACTGCATTAAATTTTAAAGCTTAAGGAAATCAACTAGCATAACTACTAGCATGAAACAGGACATATTGAGATGTTACTGGTGCCCGCTCGAGCAAATCGATGATGAACGGAAGACAGTGATATAGACAGTGAAGGAAAACAACCAACACAATGAAAAGGCAGTCCATTGAATGGGAGAAAGTATTTGCGAATCACATATCTGATAAAAAGTCAGTATCTAAAAAATATGAGTAATGCATACAATTCCATAGCAAAAGTTTAAAAAATTTATTTAAAATAGGCAAAGAAACTGAATAGACGTTTCCAAACCTTGTATACAAATGGCCAACAAGTTAATGAAGAGGTGATTATCTTATTAATCTTAAGAGAACTCAAAATCATAATGAGAAGTGATCTTCTACTTGTTAGAAATACTAATGTTGGCTTGTTCCTCAAGCCTGTGTTCTCCCTTGACTTTGCTTGCTTGCTTGTTTCTATGCTGGGGAAGTCTATGTTCTGTCTTGAACATGTTTTCTGCTTTTTTTTTCTCTCACGTCTTTCTTTTTTTTTTTAATTTAATTTTTTTATTTTTACAATTACAAAGATATACAATTAAAAAGTTCATATTTGGGTTTTGTCATACAGTGTTCCAGCACCCATCCTGCCACCAGTGCCCATCTCCCACCACCAACGTCCCGGTTCCCTCCCCCTCCCCCAGCCCTCCCCCATGGCAGGTTCTTTATTTCTTTCCATTTCTCTCACTTTCTCTTTTCCTTTCCCTCCAGACTATGGATTACAGAACATACATTAAAGGGTTGTCATGTGTATCTTTTTGCCTGTATTTAATGCTCAGTTCTAGGTTGGCATTAGTACCCTCGACAATTGTTAGCACACTGTTCCATTTTCTGTCTTACCTAGCCTCTTCTCACGTCTTTCTAAGCAAATTTCATACAGTAGAAACTATCTTGCTTCATCTTTTTCCTCCTCAAAAAAATAAAAGGAAAGGAAAAAGGAAAGTCTTGACAGTTCACAGAAATCAGGTAACAAGTGTCGTATAGGATGTTAGAAAAGGGAAGTGTTGTGCGGAGTAATAGTCCAGTGGGTAGGGCATTTGCCTTGCACTGCGGCCGACCTGGGTTTGATCTCCAGCATCACATATGGTGCACCCAGCACTGCCAGGAGTAATTCCTGAAGGCAAAGCCAGGAATAACCCCTGAGCATTGCCAGGTGTTACCCAAAAAGCAAAAAAAAAAAAAAAAAAGAAAGAAAAAAGGGAACTGTCGGTGAAAAAAATGGTATAGCCACTACAGAAAACAATATGGAAATTCCACATAAAATAAAAATACAGCTACCATATCTACCTTATCAAGAAAATACAGATACCATTTTCTTTTACCATTTAGCCAAAGAAAATGAAATAGAATATCTATACTCATTCACCTCATTGGATGAATTTTTTTTTTCTTTCCACTTTTTGTGTCACACCTAGCAATGCTCGGGTTATTTCTGGCTCTGCACTCAGGAATTATTCCTGGCTATGCTCAGGGGACTGTCTGGGATGCCGAGTATCAAACCCTGGTTGGCTACTACCTGTGTGTTATTGCTCTGGCCCCCTCATTGGATGAATTTTTTTTTTTTTTTTCATTTTTGGGTCACACCGGCTAGGCTCAGAGGTTACTCCCTGCTGTGCACTCAAGGAATTACTCGTGGTGGTGCTTGGGAGACTATCTGGGATGCCGAGGATCAAACCGGGTGGACAGTATGCAGTACAAACACCCTGTCCTTTGCACTATTGCTCCAGCCCCCTCCTTTGATGAATTTGTAACAAGATGGGTGAACCATGAAGGATTGATGATATATTAAATAAAATACATCAGAGACAGGGAGCCGGGCGATAGCCCAGCAGGTAGGGTGTTTGCCTTGCACGCGGCCAGCCTGTGCCTGCCTGGGTTCGATCCCGGCATCCCATATGGTCTCCCGAGCACCACCAGGAGTAATTCCTTAGTGCAGAGCCAGGAGTAACCCCTGAGCATGGCCGGGTGTGACCCAAAAAAGCAAAAAAAAAAAAAAAACCATCAGAGACGGTTTAAAACTGTAATTTTACTTGTATGTGGAATCTTAAAATTCATATAAATATATGAGAAAGGGTATTTATCAGTGCCTTAGGGATGGAGGGAAAATAGAGATGCAAATTTTTATTATGAGATGATTACATTCTAGGGTTTAATATATGGCATAGTGGCTATAGTTAATACTATATTATGTACTTGAAATTCGCTAGGAGAGCTTCTTGAATCTCACTACAAAATGAAATGGTGAAATAATACAGGAAGTAATGCACTTGATTGAATACAGCTGACCTTAGTTTGAGTCCCTTATAACACAAGGTCCCCCAGACCCCATCAAAAATGATCCCTGAGTACACCCAGAAACAGAAACAAAAACAAAACAAAAAGAATAACAAACAAGAAATGATAATTGTGTGACAAGATGAATTTGGTTAATGTTTTGGTTGTTAGTTTGCAACTTCAAATAAAACAAGTCTGGAGCAATAGTACAGCAGGTAGGGTGCTTGCTTTGCAAGTGGCTGACCTGGCTTTGATCCACAACATTCTGTATAGTCTCCTGAGTACTGCTTGGAGTAATTTCTGATTGCAGAGCCAGGAATATCCCTTGGGCATCACCAGGTGTGGCCCCCAAAATGTAAGTAAATAAAGCTCTGATTTTAAAAAAAAGCAAAAGCACATATTCACCATATCATTCTTCTCTTTCTTGCCTTCCCTGAATCCACAAGCATGTTGAAAAAAGGTGATACATAGTTCTGATCCTCAAAACTGACATTTTAGACTTTACTGTTTCCTGAAGCTAGAGATTTTTGCTAGCTTCATATCCTTTCTTCTTCATATATGTTACTTTTCATTTTTGTCTTTCTGTTTTTAGTGTGTTTGGGTTTCAACAGGAGTGGGGTTCACACAACAGTTACTGCTGGTTTGTTTATGAGGCAGCTATTTCTTTTGCTCAAGAGAAGAAAATAGATAAAGGTGTCCTCCTGAGATCTGTGTCTTTAGAGCTTTCACAGAAGTCTGAGGAGTCTAAAATGCCTGATTTTTAAAAAAAATTTTTTTTTATTATACCACCGTGAGACATACAATTACAAAGGTGTTCACAATTGGTTCTTGGTAATACAGTATTCCAGCACCCATCCCTCCACCAGTGCCCCATTTCCACCACCAATGTACCCCACCCCCTCCCACCCACTCCCAGGCTGCCTCAACAGCAGGTAGCCCTGTTTCCTCTCTTTCTTTCTGTCTCTTTCTCTGTCTCTGCATCTCTCTCCCTCTTGTTTTACACATTGTGGATAGCCCTGCAGATATAAATTGCCTGATTTTGAATGGGGAAGATGGTGCACATTTTGGTTCTGCTTGGCACGTCCACCGAAAAAGTGATTTGTTTTTCTTGTGTAGTATAAATTAAAAGACATTAGTCATTCATATAAAATATTCATTCCCCCTAATACAGTATAAATATGTTATAACATAGGACTTGTGGTGCCTGTTAAATTAGTGAGAAATAGCCATATGAATTTTGGTGCTTTTCATGAACATTTATTTAGGTATTTACATTTTTTATTCACTCAGAACTGTTTTAAATAAAATCAGAATTTGATAATTTTGCATCTGTAAACATTTTATATATAAGTAAAGTGTAACTTCCTTTTTACCTTTTCCCAGTACATAGTTGTACAAGGTTTATTTCTAAACCTGGATTTCCCATTTGGTAGGATTTTGCATTTGTTTTTTTAATCATGGTCGCCAAACTGTTGTCAGGGTAAGTTACAGTGCTTGTCTTGTATGTAGCTGACTTTAGTTCAATCACTGTCATGGCCCATGGTCCTTTAGCACTGTCAGGATTGATCTGTGAACACAGACGGGAGTAAACACTGATCATTGCCAGTTGATGCCCAAAAAACAGAAGGAAAAAAAATCATTGCCTCATGTGGGAATACTTTTTTTGGAGTTTACTTTCTGCTGCCAGAAGTTAGATTATATTCTTTGGTTATATTCATTTGCTCTGTGTGTGTATATTCTCTTCCTACTCTCCCCACCTACATTTTATCCATATTATTAAGTACTAATAAAGGTAGCACATGCCTTTTAATTTAGATTTTTGGAGCAAACTATTTAAGTCTCTTACTGACTGTGGAAACATTCTATGGAAATGCACTTTGTCTCCCAGAAAAGGTGTGTGATAGTACATATTAGAATAGTAGAAGCTGTCATAGTAGGTCTTGGCTCCTTCTCTGAACAGTTTTTTAGAGACTGACACACACAAGATGTATATAGTCTGGTCTTTGTACTGTCAGGAGAGCTGCACAGCCCATCTCAAGAAGCCTATGTTCTCTCTTGAATACATATTATTTGCCTCTCTCTACCCTCCCATTTTCCTAAGTGATTGTTTTAGAACTATATGTTACTCCCTTTTTTTTTTTTTTTTTTTTGAAAAGAAGGTCCCATCCTCCCCCTCATCTAGAACTTGTTTTGTGTCCAGGTCAGTATTTAGTAGTGTGGGCAAATCCTAACTATTGCACATCTGATCCTTTGATTTAACAGTTGGGGTATTAAAGACTGTCATTTTCATGAATTCTATATGATTAAAACACTTGATTTGCATAAAAAGCACTTTGTATATGTACTGTAGCATGGGGATTTGTATTGGCTGTAACTTAAAGGAATTACAATTAGTGAATGATTCTAGAGATAATATGGGGACATAATTAAGGATGAAGGGTCTATTTGGTGAAAATATATGCCAGTGGAGTAGAATGGAATAAAAGAGTTGCCATAAAGGCCAAAGGAAAATATTTTTCTAATTTTTGATTTGTGAGTTTTATATTTTATTCTGTAACTTTGGTCTGTCAGCAATACTATGGAAATCATAATGGGGCTCAGAATAAAACATTTTGTTTTCATTTTTATATTTACCCCATGAACTGATTGATCTTTTTGAAATATGTTTTAGTATAAAAATTATACTAAATTGTATTATAAAGAAAAATTATAGAAAAAATTCTTTATAAGAAAAATTATAAAGAAAAAATATCAAATATATAATACTTTTAATTCTGTTTGCTATTCTTAAAACAGTTTTCTAACGAGAGTATTATTAATTAGTTTTTTGCAAATGATGAAACCAAGTGTTACAGCATCAAAAGTTAGAATAGTCATTTACCTGGCAAATGAGGAAATAATTTCAAACCCTAGTTTGTCTGTGATTCTAAATCCTGTATCCTGGTGGTCCCGGTTACTGAGCTGCTACCAAGGACTTAGAGCCTCACCCAAATCCCATCACTTCCCAGCCTTTGTTCCTCTTTCTTTCACAGCTGCCTTCTGAAGGGTCATTTCTACCAAGGAGAAGGAATGTATTGCATGTTCAAAATCCAGAACATTACCTCTTCCTACCTCTTTGCTGATGCAAAGATGCTGACCTGCTTATTGCTGGCACAGAGGATATCCATTTAAGATGGGAGCCAGAGAGATTATACAGCAGGTAGGGCACTTGCCTTGGATGTGTCCACCTAAGTTATATCTCCAGCATTACTAAGGGCCCCAATCCCTACAAGAAGTGATCCCAGGGTGTAGAACCAGGAATATGCCCTTAGCACTACCAGGTGAGGCACAAAACCAGAAAAACAACAAAAATTTAACAGGAATGGCACATTTCAAGTCCAACCAAGCATTCAAAACATGGAGAAGTAATATAACTATAGGGTGACTGGTTCCTTCTCAGATTGTACCAAGAACCACCAGCTAAATGGTCATGAGTTTTAAATGCTTTGGGCTCACTGAAGACAAGTAACACATTTCTTCAATGAGTGGAATTCCCCTTCTGTCCCTTGTCGCACTTTCAAAAAACCTCACAACCTTGTAAAATGTAACTATCTGAACTCTCCTTTAACTTGAACTAATGTAACTCCTTCATGTAGGAATCCTGTGTTTTGTTTGGCATTGTATGTGAAGAAGGAAGTCGATTTTAAAAGTGAAATTTAAGTGTATAAATTTTTTTGTAAAGAGAATTTATGGAGCATGAACTCTGTAGCTTTTTTAAGTTTTTTTCCAGTATAACCTCTTTTTTTTTTTTGCCAAGAAGTTTTTTAACTCAACTCTGAGTATATGTATAAAACATTTTGCTGATTAATAAAGCATAAATATTTTTATTTTAAAATAATTTAAAAGGCAACTGGAGCAATAGTACAGTGGGTAGGGCATTTGCTTGCATGCAACCAACCTGGGTTTGGTTCCCAACATCCCATATGGTCCCTCACCATCCTAGGATTAATTCCTGAGTGCAAAGCCAGGAGTACCTCTGTGCACTGCAGGGTGGCACCCAAGAAGCAGTTAATTAATTAATTAATTAATTGATGAATTAAAATGATAAAAAATTTTGCTGCTCCCATGTTCAGTTACACCAGTGTTTCTCAGCGGTGTTTCTGACTATGGCCTCCTTCCAGTCTTACTTCTCCCTGGTGATTTTCCTGCCCTCCTAGTGCAGTCTATAGTCTTGTGCTCTGGCCATCCATTACGTGATTTTTATGTGTGTCTAGTAATATCTTGGGGCCCATAGGGGGCCATATAATCTCAGTTGAAAACCGCCAAGTTACACAACCACATACAATTTAAGAGACTAGGACTTAGATAGTACACTTGATCTTAGCCAAAAGGACGAGAAGTGATGAAGCTAGGACTTAGAAAGCCTGCCTTTTAAGCATAAAGCTGTGAGATTACTCTGTATGTATGGTGTACGTTAGCAGCAAGCCTTACAGCTCTGTTGTCTGTGATCCTCAGGGCCACAAGTAGTTCCACCTCCACCAATGAGATATGTGTGAACACCATAAACTTGTGTGACCTCTAGGTGAGCATGACGGCCACAAAGTGTGATTCCTGTATAACACATCCAAGTACCACAACTAAAGTGTATTACTCCTAATGAGCACTACAGTCAGAATGTGCATGAACATCATAAAGAATGATGCCCACTAAGCATCATAAATAGTGTATTGCCACAGCTAGAGAGGTGTGTGTGTCTGGGGGTGGTTGGGGGGTTGTCTTTGATTGCAACAACAACAATAAAGAGGTGGGAAAGGGTCAAAAAGGATTAATATTGTTACAGATGTATAAAAATCAGGTCAGAGAGATAGTACAGGGGATAAGGTACTCTCCTAATGTACAGGCATTTCCATTCGTGCCATAGCATATGGTGTGTGCACTGCTGGGGTTGCTTTTGAGCACAGAACCAGGAATGGCCCCTGAGCAGCACTGCATGTACCCTTCCCAGCCCCCAAGAAACAGTGATAAAAATGGAGTATCTGAAGTTTTCTGTGGCATTATTTATGAACTTAATGAAAATGATTATTTAACTGAATATTCTTAAAGATACAAATGTTAAAATGTCTTATATAGGGCTGGAGTGATAGCACAGCGGGTTGGGCGTTTGCCTTGCGTGGCCAACCGGGTTCGATCCTCGGCATCCCATATAGTCCCCGAGCACTGCCAAGAGTAATTCCTGAGCGAAGAGCCAGGAGTACCCCTGAGCATTGCGAGGTGTGACCCCAAAAAAGGAAAAAAAAAGTCTTATATAGTTCAAATACTCTTATTATATAAGTAAATTATTATTTAGTTTTTTTCTTAGATAAAATTTTAAAATTTCTTGTAATTGCGTTTGTGAGACAGATTTAGTCTGTGTAGGTTTGCTATTTAGATTCATTCTATGTTACATAATTTGAAATTAGAACTAAACAATGTACTTGCTTACTATATGAATTTGAAGGTTAATGGTTTTAAACGTAAGTGGGTTTGCATCTTACTGCATCTTACTATTTGAAGTTTGAAATTTCAGTTTCAGGGGCGGAGAGAGTATAGTGGGTAGATGCTTGTGTTGAATGTGGCTGTTAGGTTAGGAGTTAGGGCTAGTGTTTAGGGTTAGGGTTTAAATTAATCTTTTAACTGAATCACTGTTAGATACATAGTTACAAAGTTGTTCATGATTGGGTCTCAGTCATACAATGTCTCTCCCAGCACCAGTGCACATTTTTCACCACTAATGTCTCCAGTTTTTCTTTCCCAACCTTGTCCAGCCTCTATGGCAGGGACCTCTCACTCTCTCTTTTCTCTCTGCCCTTTGGCATTGTGCTTTGCAACACAAGTACTGAAAGGTTATCATGTATATCCTTTACTTGCTTTCAGTATTTTTCCAGAGTGATCATTCCCAACAATTGTGATTGTGGTTTCTTTATATTAACTGCCCCCAGCTCCTTGTGGCAAACTTCAACAGTGGACCAGTCCTTTTTGTCCGTGTTTCTACTGTCCCTGGGTTTTAGTCTCATGTGTTTTTTTAATAGTCTGTAAACAGGTGCAATTGTTCTCTGTCCCTGAAATAAGTCAGAAAGATTCTGACTTATTTCAGCATGATACTCTTCATGCCCGTCCTCTTATAAGCAGATTTCATGACTTCATTTTTTCCTAGTGACTGTGTAGTATTATCTGTTGTGTAGATATACCATATGCCGTAGCTTCCCTCCCTCCTCCCTCCCTCCCTCCCTCCCTCCCTCCCTTCTTCCTACCTACATTGCCAAGTGTGATTTAAAAAAAAAAACAACAAAATTCAGCTTGAACTTGAAGCTCGAAAATCAAATCAAAATTGTTCTTTCATCTTTATTAGGTGTCAGATAAGCCTGGTAGGCTAACTGAAAAGGAACTTGCTGAGGCTGCTAGCAAGTGGGCTACTGAAAAGCTAGAGAAGGCAGATGAGAGTAACCTACCAGAAATTGCTGAATATGAGGTAAGTCAGAGTTTGTCTCGTGCTTCACATCTGAGAGCTTTGTTTTGGTTTTCAGTTGAGTGGAAGATATTTGTGTGTATTTGATAAAACTATCCATGTGGATTATTAAAATAAATAGTACTGTTCACTTGATAATGTGATTATGAAAATAAATTCAGTTACATATTGTGTGTCAGTGACTGCAGTAGCTTGGAATATGGGGCTGAAGTGTTAGTATAGGGGTTAACGTGTTGCATGGGTGGTCCTTAAATGACCTGGAATGACCCTAATCCAGGAATAGCCCTAAGCCATTCCCTTAAAATGTGTAAGTGTAGTTTAAATGTGGAATACAAGGAAAAAGCAATAGTTATAAGCTGCTTTTATAAGCTTGCTGAAAATATCTCTTGAAGTCAAATTAAGCCTCTAGTATAAACCAGTGAGTTCAGAACAGAAACTTAATTAGATCATGTACTTTTATTTGATTCATTTTTGGGTTTTGGACCATATCCAGCAGTGCTTTGGTATTATTCCTGGCTCTGTGCTCAGCAATCACTTCTGATATGGTTCGAACCATATAGGGTCCCTGGATGTTCAACCTGGACTGGCCACATGCAAGACAAGTGCACTGCCTACTGTATACCCTGCCTGTTGTATGGTATCTCTGCCCCCCCCCCCCCATATTGTACTTTAGCTATATTTATATTGCATATTATACCCTGCAGATTATCTCATACATATCTGAAGAACTTAAATATACATTCTTTGGGTTATCTGTAACCTTTTACCAGTCTGGAGTATCAAAAAATGAGAGCTGATGGAATCTTAGATACTGTTTATGAGATGTTTGTATTTAGACTACTGCTTATGAAATGTTTGTATTTAAAATACTTGAATTTAAACTGAAAAAAATGTTTTTATTACCTATAGCATTTCTAGTAGGGATTTTTTTTGGGGTGGGGGGGTTTTGGACTGGCTCTGCACTCAGAGGTCACTCCATGGGGATTGGAGTGGTGCTGGGTTGGCCATGTGCAGGGTCTTAATTCCTGTACTATTTTTCTTGTAAACAGAATTGTTTCATGGATAACTTTTAAGTTTTAGATTCAGGATTTGGTCATAGAGGAATTATTTTGATATGTCAAAAATATTTTAAAAAAACCTTTTACATGAAAAATTATGACTACTAAATTTTATATTTCTGGGGTTTAAATATAGTTTGATGCCTTTTTTACAGGATATTCTTTGTTAAAAGGGATCTATCAGAATTTTGTATACTTTGACAAGGCTGGAGATATAGTTGGGTTTTGTTGTTTGTTTTTTACTTGATCATCGTGAAATGCACAATTACAGAGATTTCATGATTGGGTTTCAGTATACAATGTTCTAACACTCATCCTTCCACCAGTGTACATTTCCCACGCTAATGGGGGGGCGAGAGGGTGTAGTTGAGCATGAAAGTCCATTTCTTGCATACATGAAACCCTGTTTATGACCCTTGGCCTTGTTAGCTAGAGAGAGTACCAAGGGTCAGGCACTTACTTTGCAGGCATTCAACCCTGGTTCAGTCTTTAATACTGCATATAGACTCCTGAACATTGCCACAGAGCCAGGATGAAGTCCTTAGCATCACCGCACTACCCGTTGTGGCTCTAAAACAAAATTAAAAAGAGGGTCATTCTTATTTTGTTTTGCAAAGAGATTGTTGCATAAAGTCCAGGCAGTATGAACTTTATTAATACTATACAGAGCTTTATATTTTTAAATACTGATATGTCATTTAGATGTCAACTGTTATTAATAAGTAAAAATTTTCTTGTATAATCTTGAGTATGGTATAAAAAATAACAAATTCAAAAACATCTGGAAACTTTCTGGCACTATTTAAAAGAATGAGTTTTTAAATGAACTTAATAGGATAATTTTATTTTCTTTAATAATTTAGAGTAATGGATTTTATATAACAAATTAAAATGCTTCACAGTACATATTTTGGAGAATAAATGTTTTTAGTTCTGGTGCTTTATCTTTTTTTAGATATATTTATTAGACTTTGCTAAAATATTTTTCCCTGGCATGGAGCAATAGTCAAGCGGGTAGAGCGTTTGCCTTGCATGTGGCCAGACCTGGGTTCAATCCCTGGCATCCCATGTGGTCCCCTGAGTATGGCCAGGACTAATTCCTGAATGCAGAGCCAGGGAGGAACCCCTGAGCATCGCTGGGTGTGACCCAAAAAATTAAAAAAAAAAACATTTTTTCCCTTCCCTTTTTATTTTCATGAAAAAAAAAATTACCCTATTTACCTTTTCTGCTTTCAAAATATTTTATGATTTCTCCTTATTTGAATAAATCTTGATCCTCATTATCGGTGATATCAGGGCTAGAAACTTTAGTCTTAATAGTTATTTTTTCTTAATATTTCGAAGTTTTTTTTATCCTTAACATTCTAGAATAGGGTAGATTTTGGTTTAATTAGAAATAACCCCAAAATTCTTTAAATGTGGTTATAGTTTAAGACACTTGTCTTCAACAAATGTTCCATGGACCAGTGCTGGTCCACATGTTGAAAATACAGCAGTTTACTGCCTAGATTTTAGCTGATATCTGTGGACCAGTATGAATAATGGGTCCCTGTATATAGCAGCGATTTAAGGCATGATATTTGGGAGATTAGAGAACTATAGTATAAGTATTAAGGCTCTTGGCCTGCATGTTGTTGACTGAGGTTGGAATATGTGACATATGATCCTTCAAGCACTAATTGGGGCCACTCCTGAGCATATAGCTTCTGATTATTATAACCCTCCCCCAGAAAGATAAAACAGATTTTATTTTAGGTGGAGGCCTCATAATGGTGCTTAAGGGGTCCAGGATCTGCTCCCTGAGATTTAGTGACAGTCAGGCTAGCAATTCAATGCTAGAGCCAAAGGATGGACGTACTTTTTGCTCTGTAAGTTCTGGATACAGCAGGACCATGCTTGTGGTGCTAAGAGGCACTAGAGCTACTTTGGTAATGCCGGAAATTCATGAGGTACTAGGTGAGACATAGGCAAAATATTCACCCTGGACCCTGTACTGTCTTCCTGACCCCAGGACTGAGATTTAGTTTGTTGCTTGGTATAATATTTAGGAAGCAACATCAATTTTGTATCATTTTTATTTTTCAAGTTATATTGATACTGTAAGGGGTCAGTCCTCACAAGTTAGTGTTACTGCAAAACTGACATACAGAGTCAGGATGCCTGGGGCGCCACCCAGTGGTTCTTGACCAGTAGGATCAGTGGTTCAGGGCAAGGGCATTGTTGCATTGTTGCAAGGTCTCTGTGATGCCAGGGATTACACAGACTAGGAGTTCCAGGACCACATCGTTCGGTGCTCAGGAACCTCCAGGGTGTATCCTGCAATGTGTAGGGGTGACCATATTGGGATTGAGCTGCGGTCATGCATTTAACTCTTCTGCTTTCTGGTTCTGGATGTTTTCATACCACAAATAAATCGGTTACAATTTTTTTTTAACCCCTTTGCCATGGTACAGTGGTCAGGGATTTTCACACTACTTACTGTTCATAACTATGAGGTGCTAATTCCTTGCTCTGCTCAATATGGGCCACACATTGGTACTTCCATACTCAGCAGCAGTGCTTGCTGTGTGACACACACTTTAGTTGCCGTGCTCATAAATATCTCGCTTTTGCTTTGCCACGTGAATCACATCCTGCCTCTTTGAAAAAGAATTTTCTGCCTTTTTGTGGCCTATGTTTTGTTCTTTATGACATTATAATTGAAATCATTTTATAATTTTCTACTCAGACTGTTGTGTGTATGTAGAAACGGTACTGGTTCTTATTTATATTTTTTTAAATATAATTTTAGTTAAACCTTGTGATTTACAAAGTTGTTCACCATACAGTTGTTTCAGGCATTTCAGTATTTCAACAACAGTCCCATCAGTGTGCCCTTAGTGCCACCAAAATCCCTGGTAATCGTCGCCATCCCTCCCCCAGCCTATATGTTAATTTTGAGTTTTGCTACTTTAATGCATTTATTCTAGCAGTTTTGTGTGTGAAATCTGGGTCCCCCAAAACTTTTATTTAAACACATTTAAAAACTTGCATATGATGATTTATTACAGGCCTTCAGTATTCCAACATGAATCCTACTACCACTGTCATCTTTCCTCTACCTTTGTCTCCATTTTCCCAACCATCCCTCAAGACTGCCTAATAATTTATTTTATATTGTGTGTTACCACTGGTGCGTAGACAACGAAGATAGAAACTGCTGGCAGTGGGCCACATCTCTTCAAGTATAATCACCCTATCCGGTTTGTTAGGCATTCAAATGAATCAATGCTCATGGTCAGGTTTGTGTTGAGAAGGTCATCGACACCACCGGCGCCACTTTCGTCCATGTTCCGAGGAACAGTTCTTCTCCAGTGTCAAAAACGGCATGATGCGATTGGCGCCTTCTTGTCTCAGTCAGACCAATGATGTCGTATTTGATTTTTTCGCACTTGCACCATCAGGTCCTCAATATATGTTTCTGATGCCAGCGTAGGTGCATTGAAAGTACAGACCGTCATTTTAGTCCTTCTTCGCTTTGGCAGCCTAGTTGGGCCCTGGAATTTTATCAGTCTCTCTTTGCTCGTCCTTCTTAGTGCTGCTTTGTTAAGGACTCTTTCAGGATCAGGGGAATAAACATTGTTTTTACTGGATTTGGCATATTGAATATGCACCAGACAGCTTGCCAGTCTATGCCATGTAGTGCGATATACTCTCAGTAGCTTGCCCAACTCTCTGAGAGAGGGTGGGTAGAATATTCTCAGTAATTTAGAGATAAATTGCGCAGCCGCTCTGCCGTGGCAACGGGAAGAACTGGTAGCAACCAATATCTATGTACAATGAAGAAGAAATGGAGAAAATCTACATGGAACTGGAGGAGTTCTATAAAGAAGATCACACCTTCTACAAGATCATAGTCGGTGATTTTATGAAACTGACACCCTACCTACTGCGCTAACAAGGCACCTTAGTCGGTGATTTTAATGCCAAGGTAGGACCGAGAAGATCGGCTGAAGAACTCCTCATCGGGAGCCATGGCCTAGAATGGAGCAAACAGGGTGAGAGACTGAGTTCATCATGTCCACCAAGACCATTTATGTTAACTCACAGTTCCAGAAGACTGAATCGAAATGTTGGACATGGGAATCTCCCGGTGGAGATTCCACAATGAAATTGACCACGTCATATTCAGTCGACAGTTTTGCCTGACTGATGTTGCTGTCGTCCCAAAATTCAAAACAGGAATTTGGAATTTGGAAGGAGATGAACCACCATCTCCTTGGCGCAAAATTCTACTTCACGGAACGGGAAAAAAAGGCTGCAAAGTTTAAGAAGAGAACTCCCAGAATGACCACCAACTGGGAACTCTTTGGCACCATTGTGGCAACATGGGAAGATGAATCATTGACAATATTGATGAAGAATACACCTACTGGTTCAGCACTTCCATAATTGTGCGAAGAATGCCGAGAGAGAAAAAAAGCCACAAAAGGACGCCTGTCTTCAAAAACTCTCAAGCTCATTTGCCAACGTGGTGGCAAGGGAGTGAGCCTCAGGCAACCATAAGCTAACGTCCAAGCTTCGCAAAGCAGTGCAGAGAAGCTATAAAGGAAGACCTCAAAGAGAGAAGAGCAGAAATACTGGAAGATGTAACAGAAGCCGGGAAAAGCATTTGCAATGCCCGCCTGTCCTTCACCAACTATAAGACCAAGATGACTGCCCTCCAACGTCCTGATAGATCACATTTTCCAGAAAGGCAATGGAGATTATCCATGACTTCTACTCAGATCTCTTTGATAGCCACGTCCACCTGCCCACATTCCAAATTCCGCAGGATGGATATGTCATTCCCAACCTTCTCCCTTCTGAAGTCTGACATGCCATTTCGTTAGTAAAGAAGCGAACATCACCCGGCCCAGACAAAGTCAGACCCGAACACCTGAAGACTCTGTCATCAGTACTCATCAATACACTGACTCAGCTCTTCACAAGAGCTGAGTCTGAATGCAATTTTCCCTCCCAGTGGAAAACCAGCAGGACAGTTCTACTATTCAAGAAGGGAGACATTCACGACATTGGCAACTACCACCCCATCTGCCTGTTGTCCGTCATCTACATGCTGTTCACTCAAGTTATCCTGAGTAGGATAGGCCAAACATTAAATGAAGGAAAACCATGTGAGCAAGCTGGCTTCCAAAAAAAGATTCAGCACAATGGACCATATCCACACTGTAACCAAGCTTATTGAGGTTTGTAGGGAGTACAAGGTGCCGCTCTGTCTCACGTTCATTGATTTAAAAAAAAGCCTTTGATTCTGTGGAGACTGAAGCGGTCATCGAAGCCCTAGCCAAACAGGGCATTCAATCCCAATACATCAAGATCCTTTGTGAGCTGTATTATGGATTCACCACCAGGATCTCACCATTCTACAAGGAAGTGATTATTGATATAAAAAGAGTGGTTCGGCAGGGTGATACCATTTCACCGAAACTCTTCAGTGCCACCCTCAAGAACGTCATGCGACAATTAGAATGGGAAGGAATGGGAGTGAAGGTAGATGGTCAGCAACTGCACCACCTCCGCTTCGCTGATGACATCGTTCTAATAGCACCAAACATTAGCCAAGCGGCACAAATGCTGGCTGACTCAAACTGTGAATGAGGAAAGATAGGTCTACAGCTGAATCTCAATAAAACAATGTTCATGAAAAGCGAACTATTCCAGGTGCTCCATTCACTCAATGGAACAAACATCTTTGAATGCAGCAGTTACGTATACCTAGGTTGAGAACTCAACATGATGAATAACCTAAAACCTGAGCTGTGCAGGAGGAAGAGAGCAGCATGGAATGCCTTCAAGAGCATCGAAGAAATAGCTAAAAGGGACAAAGAACTTCTGGCTCCGGGCACATCTCTTTGACTCCACCATTCTCCCTGCATTGACATATGCCTCAGAGAGCTGGCCCCTACGAAAGCAGGATGAGAACGCTATTCGGGTCTCCCAAAGAGGAATTGAAAGAACCATGCTTGGAATATCACGCCTCACTCAAGTGAGAGAAGGAATCGGAGTTCCAACCTCCATCAGTGATCGAGAGTCAGGGATGCTGTCTTGTTTGTTTGCCAAGGCATCAAACTCAGGTGGGCTGGACATGTAATGCGATTTGGAGATGACCGCTGGACTAGAGCCATTATGGATTTGATCCCACGGGATGTCAAAAGATCACGTGGCCGCCCACGTACAAGATGGTCAGACTTTTTTTGTCAAGACCCTGAATGAACAGTTTGAGGCTCTTCATATTCCTGGAGCAAGCAGATGCCATTGGGCTACACTGGCACGTGATAGGGTCCAATGGAAACGTTGCTGGTGCCTGCTCGAGCAAATGGAGGAATAACAGGATGTCAAGTGATCAAGTAAAGTGTTACCACTAAATGGCTAATGGAATGATAAAAACATATTTCTGTAAAAGAAAACTTGAGAAAATAGTTGAATCTCACTATGGGGACATTAAGTCCTCATCTGAGGATTTACTAAGCTGTTGTTGCAGATGTTGCCACCTTTGTTAATGTGTTTGTTAGTCAACATTGGTTGGCATCTGCATTATGTCCCATCCAATATGGTCTGCTACTACTAGATGTCAGAGTTATAGTTTGGTGAGGTCCTGTGATGTGAATGCATTCCCTTGCTACAGAAAATCCAGAACATTGAAGTGGTAAGTCTGGCTGGAGGCATGGCCTCCGCTTTGTAGTGTGGGATCAGATCTGCTGGGGCTTTGTTTAGACAGGAGCTGGCCTACCCCTGCTCCAATTCACTCTAGAGGTCTCAGCTAGGAACAGATGCCCAAGAAATATTTGCAAATTGTTGATTTCTTTAGGGGGTTTATTTATGAATCTCTGGAATCATGTAGAAGATGAGCTCACATCATGGTGCTGGGACATGTCCCCTCTTCTTGCTTCTAAGATACACTATTTTGACTTAGCCTTTTTGGGGTTCCTTTTAGCTATATTTTTTGGTCCTGTGTTTGACATTGGGAAAAATTTTTGATTTAGACGCCACACCTAGCAATGCTCAGGGATTACATTTGGCTCTATGCTCAGGTATAACTTCTGGTGGTCCTCTTTTTTTTTTTTTTTTTTGCATTTTGGGTCACACCCGCAATGCTCAGGGGTTACTCCTGGCTATGCACTCAGGAATTACTCCTGGCAGTGCTCAGCAGACCATATGGAATGCCGGGGATTGAACCCGGGTTGGCCACGTGCTAGGCAAATGCCCTACCCACTGTGCTATTACTCCAGCCCCTGGTGGTCCTCATTTGACCATGTGGAGTGCCAAGGATTAAACCCCAGTAGGCTCTGTGCCCTGTTCACTTATAGTATATCTCAGTGTATCAATGAATCTCTGAATCTCTGAATAAATCTATTTGGAGCTTGTTGAATTTTTTGTATGTTTATACTCATGTCTTTCATGTAGTTGGAAATGTTTTGTTTCTCTTTTTCTCTCTGTTTCTACCTTTCCTACTTTTAGGCCACACCTAGTAGCCTCAGGAGCTACTCCCAGTTTAGTGCTTATAGTACTATACAGTGCAAGAGATCAAATCCCGCCTCCCAGTTTTAAAACCATGCAATCTAATTCTTTGAGCTAACGCCAGCCTTATTTCTTTTTTTTTTTTACAATTGAAAAGTTCATGTTTGGGTTTGGTCTGACAGTGTTTCAGCACCCGTCCCTCCACCAGTGTAAGCCATTATTTCTTAATGCATTCTTCATACCCTTTTCTCTCTCCTTTTTAGGACATTTACAAATTTATGTTGGTTCCATTCTTATTATCCCACAAGTCCCATAGACTCTTTTGTTCAGTTTCCTTCCTGTTCCTTAACCTTAGAAAATGTTACTGTCTTATTTTAAGTTCGTCGGTTATTTCATTTGCTTTCTAATCTCTTTAGTAAATTGTTCATTTCAGTTTTTATTTTAAACATGAACCAGGGGCCGGAGTGATGGTCCAGTGGGTAGGGCATTTGCCTTGCACGCAGCGGACTCGGGTTCAATCCTCAGCATCCCATATGGTCCCCGAGCACCGCCAGGAGTAATTCCTGAGTGCAGAACCAGGAGTTACCCCTGAGCATCACTGGGTGGACCCCAAAAAGAAAAAAAAAACCAACAAAAAACAACAACACAAAAAAACCAAACAAAAGACGTGAAACACTTTAAATATACATACTGTAGTGGCCGAGAGATAATAGGGTAGGTAGGGTGCCTGTCTTAAAAGGGAAGAGTATGAAAAATGAAAGGGATAAAGTGAAATCTGTCCATTTAAATCCCCAGAAGTCACCTTAGTCAGAATGCAAGGAGTTTGCAACAATGGTGGGAAGCACAGTGATAAGAGTTGTGTGTTGGTGTATAGTTCCAAGCATTTTACGCTTAACAGTGGGTTTTCCTTTCTCCTCCTGCAGGAACATAGGTTAATTGAATTATACCAACTATATTGCTCTTGGGGCACACCCAGTTCCATCAGGGCACTCCGATTTTCTGTATTTATCTTTAACCTCAAATTTGTGTTCTTCTTCCGCCTCCAAATATTTGGAGATATTTGTTACTCACAAATATCTCCAAATCAGACATGGTAACTTGTAAGGTTAAGCCTTCTGATGACTCTAGATTTTCTATATGTAAGTGAAATATTGCTTTTCTCTTTCCTTTATATCTTTTGTATATTTCTATTTTAGAGTCATGCCCTTTTTTGTATAGACACAGAAAGACAATTAATGCTATGCTTTTATAATAGCCATGAGTTCAACGAGACCAATTTTTTTTTCAACGAGACCAATTTAAGCTTAATCTATGGTATAGATGAAACTCTGTATCTCTTACTGTGTTTTTAAAAAATGACTAGAAATATTAAGAAGTAAATTTAATGATTGTTTGAATGGAATAATTATAAATTAATTAAATAATTAGTTAACAATGTTACTGGTGCCCACTTGAGCAAATCGATGAACAATGTGAAGACAAGTGATACAAGTGATTGAGTGAATTATCAGTAAAGTCTTAGAGAAAGCAATATATTCTTAAGATGGCATTCTGTCCTTGGGTGGATCTCCTACAAGAATTTCTCTGAAGGAGGAGCATTATTTCTGTTCATTATTTATGTTAATGTTCAAGTATACTATGTGTAATTGCTGCCTTCTTTTTTAAAAAACTTTATTACTTGCAGTGGAGTGGTTCCTACCTTTTTACCAATGATCCCTACATGGTAACCTATGTAGAAAGACCCCAATGACCACTTCTGGAGCTTGTTTTGCTATAAAAAATCAATACATCTTTCTCTAACAATAAAAATATCCACGGCACCCAGATCAGAAGGAAGCTCCAGGGAACAAGGTCCCAAGCAAGACATGGCTCTGACAACCTTGGACATGTCGCTAAAATGCTTTTGACTGGTCACCCTTGACCTTGCCAGGTATTGGGAATCAAGAAAGATAAGCAGAAGTGGCATCAGCTTTAAGGGGCAGTGAGGTATGAGTCCCCGTACCAAGAGGTTTACCAAGAGTAACTCAGCCCCTTCACATATTTGACCCTCCCACCCTCCTCTCTCCAGAACACTGGAACACTGTAAAGGCAGTATAGGAGAAGCAGGGGAAAGACTCCACATGACCGTTAGAAGAAGCTGATACAGAGGAGGAATGAGGAGAGTCCTGGGGTGATCCCTGGAAACCTATGGAAGGACTCAGACACAGATGATAGTGACCTACCTACTGTAGACTGCGCCAGTGGCAGGAGCTCTGGCCCCTCCCCCAACCCCAGGATTTGGCTAGGGATAACTTTGTCTTATCAAGGCCCTTTCCTGAATCTTTTGTGCCTGCTTCTTCAATAAAGCCATTAATTTTGGAGGTCAGGGATGTGATTCAGGGGTAGAGTAAAGGCCTCACACAGGTGAGGTTCGAATTCCATGCCCAGTCCCAGGGGGATAAATTTATCAAACTGATCAACTGATGGTGGTCCAGCTGGTCAGATCGTGAGCAGTGAAAACATCCTTACATGAGCATACATTCACCCTCACAAAAGGGACCCTTCATTTCCTAGACACCCATCAACATGCATCCTAAGGCCTGCTGGGTCTGCTTTCCCAACCCACCCCTTTGCTTCTATCAGCCATGGATACCAGATCTTAGTTACAAATTATTTTCAAGCCCAGAATTCACAACTAACAAAGGATCATGAGCCCACCCAGCCTTTATGTTGCCTTGGTGAATACTAACCTTCAGGAGTTACCAAGACTCTGGTTGCAGCACATTCTGAGGAATGGGGTCTCTGGTAACAGAAACTAGAAGGTACCAAGACCCCCGTTGAAGCATGTACTGAGGAGCGGGTCTCTGGAAACAGAAGCCAGACTTTCTTCCCTCAATAAGCACAAGGCACAGTGCTTAACCTTTCTAGTATGAGCATTTACTTCATACCACCCCAGATGTCTTAAAACCTGCTCCGACAAGGAAGCTGGGTGAGGTTTGATTCCACCAGCCCATTTGTTCCTTACTAAATCTTGCTCCCAGCTTGTTCAGCTGGAGTCAGAATGAACTTCGCTTTGCCTTCTGCAGAGGTGCTTTACTCCGGAGCCCCGGAAGTTCTCAGCAGTACTGACCTTCAGTCTTCTCTCCTTCAAAGCACCTCTCTTCCTTATCCACACAATTAACTCCTACCAGAAAAGTCCAGTGAAACTTTCCACAGTCATGGCAAATCTCTTCTGCACTGTTCTAGTCAGCCGTCATCAGACACAGTAGCTGTTGATCCTGAAATGTGACTAGAAACTGATTTTTAAGTTTGTTTTCTAACACTTGCCATTCATTAGCTAAACACATTTGAATGGTGCAGCATAATGGTTTGATTTACATATACTGTTAGATGCTTACTTTGATTGTTCAGTCCATATTCATTATCTCAAAGATACAGCAAAAAGAAAAAGTGAAGTAATATATTATCTCCCTGTGATGAGAATATTCAGAACTTACTCTCACCAGCGTTCCTCTGTAACATACAGCAGTGCTAACTGCACTCATCAGGCTGCAAATAACACCACTAGGACTTAATTATCTTCTAACTGATATTATTTAGACCACCTTCCTCCCGGTCTACCCCCCCCATCACCTCTACCTCTGATAACTACAACTGTGATACCTTTTACATGAGTTTGTTTTATTACTATCATTACTGCTTCATTTGAGGGTGGTGGCACAACCACCCTCATATATAACAGGTTTGTGCCCCAACTGTGGTTTTTGTTTTTGGGCCACACCTAGTGTTGCTCAGGGCTTACTCCTGGCTTAAGGATCACTCCTGAGGGTGCTCAGGGGAACATATGGGGTGCTGGGGGGATCGAACCCGGGTTGACCATGTGCAAGGCAAACACCCTACTGGCTGTACTATCCTTCTAACCCCTCTGATTTAAAAAAAAAGTATATTTTGCTGATTTACCACTAATGGGTTTGCAGTTCAAGTCAGAGTGTGAGCATTTCCTAGTTTTTAGGGGGAAGACTAAAAGTTTGTTTCTTGTGCCACATTGGGTAGCAATGTTGGGGGACTGTGTGTTGCCAGGGACTGAACCTGCATGTACCAAGTGCACTAGCTTTGGGGTTTATTTCCCCAGCCCATGCTAGATTTTTGTTTTGTTTGGTTTTTTTTGGTCACTCCTGGCTCTGCTTGGGGGATGGCACCTGGTTGTGCTTGGGAGACGAGGTGATGCTAGGAATCGTCTTCTGTATATAAAGTACATATTCAGATTATTTGACAGAGCCTGGCAAGCTACCCGGGTCTTATTTGATATGTCAAATACCAGTAACAATTATAGACCTCATTCCCATGACCTGATAGAATGGTTTGAAGCTCTTTATGTTCCTGGAGCAAGCAGATGCACTTGGGTTCTACTAGCAGGAGACAGGACATATGGAGATGTTACTGGTGCCCGCTCGAGCAAATCGATGATGAACGGGAAGACAGTGATACAGTGATAGTGATTCAGGTCATTGAACTTTCTCTGGTCCCCCATCATTTGTATTTTAAGATAATGATTGGAAATAAATATTTAGAGAAAAGCCTGTTGCCGTGGGTTATATGTTGTATTAGGAAGAAAAAAAGATCATCTTTCAGCGCCCATGAGTCAGCGCCCGTGAGTCAGTCAGAAATTTCCAGGCTTAATTGCATGCATTGGTGGGTCATGCTGACCATGGCTACTTGTGCACCTTCAGAGTGGGCATTGGAAGACTGAATTGAGGCAGAAGCTGGGTGCAAACTGTATATCCTGTTTTGCTCTTGGTGTCTGACCATCAGCAGTGCCTGGGCCAGTATGAATGCCCTTTTGATAGGCTTAATACTAGACTCCAGGACAGCCTGTGCAGTTAATGAGTGATCATCGCTGACCAGCTGGATGCTCCTTTGCTTGTGTTGACACTTGGAGATGTTCCAGCTAATGTCTCAGCAGAGGTGTTGGACTGTGTAAATCAAGGGTGTATCTATTCTTTTCTTGAAGCCAGAGTCTAGGTGATGTGGTAGTTAGAGATGGGGAATTCTTTATTTTTGCCATCTAAAACTACTTTTCCATTTGAAGTCATGGATCCGAGTGTGGCTGCTTGTGCTACTTGGCTTGGGAGGGCAGACTGAAGTCTTGCACAGTGTCCACTCGTGTGGCTTTACCTAGCTAGCATGTGCCTGGGTCTATCCAAATGGTGCCTTGTTGTAAGGAAACAAAGACAGTTTGGGCTGGGACTGTCTGAGGTGAGATTGAAGACTGATTCTCACTGCTGGTGGGGAGTTAAGTTTTATACCCGATACCACGGCTCTCCTCTTTGCAGTTCATCAGTAAATGCATGAAATGAGTAAATGCCAGTCTAGGTGGTACACTACTACTGTACTACTACTACTGTAGTGTACCACCTACACTGGCAAGCTACCCGTGTTGCATTTGATATGCCAAAAACCAGTAACAGTTATAGACCTCATTCCCTTGACCTGAAGGAATAGTTTGAAGCTCTTTGTGTTCCTGGAGCGAGCAGATACCCTTGGCCTACACTAGCTCTGGACAGGATGTATGAAGATGTTTGCCCTTAGGCTACACTAGCTGGGATAGGCATATGGAGATGTTACCGGTGCCTGCTCAAAAGCAAATCCTTGAACAACAGGAAGACAAGTGATACAAGTGATTTACAGTTGTTCCCCTTTCCTTTCATTACTGTTGTGAATGACCAAGTTCACGCCTGTGTGGTTGTGGTGCTTGTGAGAGGCGAGGATGCAGGTTGCATTTGTAGTTATGGACTTGTACATTGCTTGAGGTGTCCTGGAGACCCCACGCTTTGTTGTGGCACTGGCATTCCTAAACAGCAGAGCTACTGAGCTTATGTTGCCCAAATTTTATGCTCTTTATGTATAACAAAAATAAATGGATTTTTCTATCATTCTTGATGAATTATGACAGCTCATGGTGGGTTCCTGTACCTAGTCATATAATATGCTATGTGTTCTGTTGGAAGGCAATTTATAGTTTCTAAATTTTGTTTAAAGGCAGGATCCACAGCACCATTGTTTGTTGATCAACCAGAAGAACCTGAATCAAATGCAGCAGATTGTATAGAGTTATTTGAGGACAGTCAACTATCCAGCCGCTCTAAAGCCATAGCATCAAAAACCAAAGAAATTGAACAGGTAAGAATCCAGTCATCTTAAAATACATCATCTTTTGTTCCTGTCACTTTGTACATGGTAGTTTTATTAATAAATGTTTATTAAATATTTTACATTGTCCTTTTTACTTCTTTGACTCTGGGAATGAAAATTTAAAATTTATTTAAAAATACTTTTGATAGAATAATAATTTTATTAATTTAATTATTCATTATTTTAAATTTTTATTAAAATTTTATTTGGGCTTTGGTGCGATACCATTTGGTGCTCAGGACTTCTGATTCTTTGCTCAGGGATCACTCCTGGTGGGGTCTCGGGAAATCATGTGTTATTAGGGATTCAAAACAGGATTGTCAGCATGCAAATAAGCACCTTGCCTCCTATACTATTTCTTTGAATCTCCTTAAAATATATATATATTTTTTAAATATAAAATTTCTAGAAAATAATACTTTAGTTCATCAAACATTCAAAACTCATATTTTATAGAGGCATTGGAAGAAAAGATAAATATACCAAGTTATTAGCAAACTTTACTTTGGATATTGCGATTACACATATTAGTTATGTTTTTATTATACTTTAAATTCTTTTGCAAATATTAAAAAATAAAGTCTTTTGCAAATATTAAATAAAAAATAAAAAATAAAAATATTCTGGTAGTAATTATTATTGCTAGTAATAGTACTAATTATTACTATTCTGAAACATTTGCATGTTTCTACTAATAGAATTAGTCTTTTTCATATGGCATAGTTACATGAAAATTCCTAGCTGAATCAAAATATAATTTTAGAATGAAAAGCCTAGAGGAGTTATCATGCCTAATATTTTTAAAAATATTAATCCTCTTTAAGCCTCCTATGTATGCTCATTGGACATAGGAAAACTGAGATCATATTTTCAGTATGGAAATATATCAGATTCATAGAATATTATCACTGTATGGGAAATAAAGTATATGAAATATGAAAGAGCTTTAAGCTATAATGTTACACAGTTTTATTATTCTCCAGTGCTTTAACAAATGTCTGTATATTGTGTTTCATATCTCTTAAAAATGTTGGAAATTAAGAACAAAATGAAATCATTATTTAAGAATCATTTTAAGAATCATTGTTACTTCTATATCAAATGAATATGACTGGTAGAAAATCTTAACTGACATAGCAGAAAAATATCTGTTGCATTGTTTTTTAATACCTTTTCTCTTATTATTGCTCATAGCTGATTTATTTAATTTTTAAAAGGTAGGTCGCTGATCAAATAAGTAGGGTTACCAGTTAGATAAGGAGCCTCCTAAGCTGTTGTTTATTTTTGAAGCTTTGTGTCATTTCTGAATAATCATCTAGTATTCTTGGTGAATTGCTCATTTTATTGAGCTGTTTTACTATTTTCTTCTGGCATATATAGTCTGATACATCTACTGTGAATTTTATGGGAATTCTGTTGTATGTATGTTTTAGTTCTGGGACCACATTTAGCTGTGATCAGTTCTAACTCCTGATTCTGCATTCAAGTATTGTTCCTGGCTAGGTTCAGGGGACCATATCAAACCCAGTTCTAAGCATGCAAGGTGTGCCTTAAAGATGTGCTCTGACTGCCACCATCTACCTTCTCCCCCGCCTCCCCCTCAAAGCCTGACTATGGCAGGCACTTTTCTTCCCCCCCCCTCACCTCCAATTTGGGCATTGTGGTTTGCAAATACAGATCACTGTATCACTGTCTTCCCATTCATCATTGATTTTTTTTCGAGCGGGCACCAGTAACATCTCCATATGTCCTGTCTCATGCTAGTAGAGCCCAAGGGCAGATGCTTGCTCCAGGAACATAAAGAGCCTCAAATCATTCCATCAGGTCATGGGAATGAGGACTATAATTGTTACTGGTATTTGGCGTATCATATACAACACAGTTAGCTTGCCAGGATCTACCGTGAGGGTGGCATACTCGTGTGGTCACCTCTGAATTCCAGCATTTATTGATGAACCATGAGGCCACTTACAGCTGCACAAGCCAGGCTGTGATAGACTCTTCTGCTGGGTGGAGTTCTGACGAGAGGGAAGTCCAGATGTGGAAAATGGCGGCCCTCATGGAGTGGTGGGGGTTGTCTGGCACTTGTGAGGCTCTGCTGGGATGGTGGGCCAGGGCTAGAACCCGCCGCCCTTCCTGGGTGCCTCATGAGCGGCTGGGCACAGGGAGAGCCTGTACACCAAAGTGTGTACACAGATACTGAAAGGTTATCAGATACACCTCTTTACCTACTTTCAGCACTCAGTTCTTGTTCAGGGTGACCATTTCCTATTACTATTGTCTTATCTGTCTTACCTACCCTTTGTCCCTCACACACTAGTGGTACATTCCGACCATTTACCAGTCCTGTTGTGTTGTTTTAAAAATAACTGTATTGGAGGGGGATTGTGTCTCCCCAATCATGGAGGTTCCAATGCCCCAGGATCAAGGGACCTCCTGTGGGTTCCATAGCCTTCACATTACTTGGGGGGCATGTCAGGAGTAACCATGGCAGCAGATGCTGGGCGGGGGTGGGGGTGGCTAGCTGGGTCACCAGCAGTACTCACTGTCCGTTAGGGCCCTGGCCTGTGTCTGGGGCCAATACCGCTTCTCCCTGACCTGTTGGTGGAATAAGGAACAAGGCTAGAGGTTCCTGAAGTTATTCTTTAAAGTTATTTTGTTTCCTCTCTTGCTTGCTCTCTGCAGGAACCTCTCCTGGATCTCCCCTAGATTTCTCCTGCAGGCTGCTCTCTCTTTGGGGGCTTTCTGTGTAGGCTCATCTCATCTGGTTCTCCTGCAAGCTAGTCTCTTTGGGGGCAGGGGGCTGGGGGTGCTCTGTGGGCTCCTCATCAGGATCTCACTTCTGGATGCCTATGTTCAAGACTTCATGCTTCTGTTCATCTCCCAGTACATCGCCTTTCAGGACCTATTCCTTAGGTCCTTTTAATCAGGGCTTTTCCTCTACAGGGCTTCTTTTCTCTGGACTCCTTGGCTATTTCCCTAGTTAACTTGTTTCATCTTTTGCTACCATATCTTGTGTCTCTGAATCCCTGTCTAAAGTCTTTGAGTTCCTCCCTGAAACCCTACTCAGTGGTCCTAATACTCAGAAGCCCTGAAGCTCTGTAGCCCTATTGCTTTGATGCCAGCCCTCAGGCTCAGGCACCAGACCTTGTGGCTCTGGTGCTAGCTCTCGGGCCTAGGCATCAGGAGCAGCTTCTCCCTGGTGCTGGCCATCCTGCTTAGGCACCAGAGGCCCCATGACCTAGGTGCTGGCTTGGCACCAGAGGCTGCTGTTCTCTTAGTCCGAAGTCCCCCAAGAATTCTCTCCTGGGCCCCCTATTTATAATCTTGGCCAGGTTCAGAACCCTGGCCTCAACTGTTTACAGATCTTGGGAGGTACTATGCCTGACTCTTGGTCCCTGTCTGTCAGCCTCTGGGGTCCCCGACAGTATCAGGACAGAAGTTCTCTTCTATCTCCAAGGCTGCCAGGGAACAGATGAAAACTCGTGGGTTGGCACAGTTCCAAAAGGCTTTTAGTAGTAGAACAAGCTCTACCATCACTTGAATCACTTGAATCTCGTTATTCATCTATTTGCTCGAGCGGGTGCCAGTAACATTTCCATTGGACCCTATCACGTTTCAATGTAGCCCAATGGCATCTGGTTGATTCTACTATCGCAATCCAATATAATGGAAGACCTCTAGCTCTGGTCAGAACTTAGATCATACATGAGGGCCCAAGTCTCCCACCAAAGAGAATCCCACCAGAAAGAATCTCACCAAAGTGGATCCCATCAGAATGGATGCAGTACCTCAAGTCAGTCCCTTTATATACAGAAAAGTAATCCTATCTTCAGGGAGGGTCTGTAAACAAAGATCAACTAAACAGCTTCTAGAGGGTAGAAGAGCGCAATAGGGTGGTGCCACACCCTACTACAGATCTAAACAAATGATTAAGCCAAGGACTAATCCCTTCTTCCGAGATTATCTCTTATGTGAAACACTGGAGAGAAAGAGGGGGGCTATTATAAAGTAATACATCTTAATTTCATGGGCTTCATGTAATCTAGATGGTACCCACAAGGTCCTTCTTATTTATTATCTGCACCAGGATGATTCCGAGTATCTTGTTCTCTGTATACTGAAAGGGTCATGCTTGCCTGCTTGAGGGCAAACCAGTATGATTCTTTCTATTATCTTAAAGGATAGTCTAAACGTAGCCAGGGTGATAGTCTCCTGGTAAATTCTAACTGTCCCAAGTTGGAACCAGTGGTTATAAAGAGGAGCTATGCCCAATCTAGATAACGTAGAACTCATAGTAGATATATAATAATTCAGAAGTTACTCATTCAGAGTCAAGGTGACTTCTGTAACTGCCACACTCTCATCAGTGTTTACACAGAAGAGAGATCTCATTAGCATGAATTCTGGCTTAAAACATGTATCACTTGTCTTCCCATTGTTCATCAATTTACTCGAGTGGGTGCCAGTAACATCTCCATTTGTCTCTGTCACGTGCTAGTATAGCCCAAGGGCCTCTGCTCACTCCAGGAACATGAAGAGCCTCAAACCATTTCTTCAGGTCATGGGTATGAGGTCTATCATTGTTACTGTTTTTGGCATATCAAATACGACATGAGTAGCTTGTCAGGCTTTGCTGTGTGGGTGCTCTTAGTTTTTGCATTTACTGATGTACCACCCCCAGTACATTACTGATGTACATTAAGAACATGTAAATAGATTTAACTGTGAGTAAATAGATTAAACAGCAAAGCTCCCAAGCTAGCTAGGCCTGTCATCCAACCCTGTTTTCCCTGGCCTTAGATATTAGTCTCATAATATTTTTTTTTGCCTTAATATGTCACAAACAAATTCATCATTCTGTATCAGTCCTCCTTCTGACTCATTTCACTCAGTTTGATACTCTCCATATCCATCCATTATAAACAAATTTCATGACTTCATTTTTTCCAACAGCGGTGTAGTATTCCATTGTGTAGGTGAACCATAGTTTCTTTATCCAGTCATCTGTTCTTGGGCACTCAGATTGTTTCCAGATTCTGGCTGTTGTAAATAGGGCTGAAATGAACATAGAAGTGCATATGCTGTTTCTGCTGTGTTTTTATGCACCCAGGGTATATTCTTGGAAATTTTTATTTGTGATTTCTTTGACTAGTAATAATTATCAAAATCACCTTCCTGTTACTCCTTTAATTCTTATACTAATCCTCTTCATTTCGTAGATCTCTGATGAGCTCTTTATTTTTTAGACTTTTTTCCTATCATTCCCTAAAAATTTCCTACATCTCATCTTGGCGCCCACTGACTTTTTCTCTCAGCTGCTGTTGCTTTGCTGCTGGTGGCCTTCCACTGATTTATTTCACTTACCATACTCTTCACTTCTGTCACTTCTGATCATAGTTTTCTTGTTTCCGCTCTCATCCATTCATTTGTTATATTTACTACCTATATGACTGATTCTTCAAGCTTATAAAACATCCTCGTCATATTGTCTCTAAGTCATTCATTATATGAATAGAGCTGAGTGGTACTGGTAGAGCATTCCATTCACTCATTTTTTTGGTGGTCTTCTACATTGCCTCCCCATTGTGTCTGTTGTGGTCAGCTTCAATTCTTTCCCTGCATGGCATCTCCCAGTGACATTTTGACTGTTTCCGCCTTATGAATTTGAAGCCTTGTTATTGATACAGGGCTGTTTTCATTAGCATCATGGCCCTGCCTCTTCTTTGATCACATATTAAAGCTCTTTTTTTTTAACTGAACCACCACAACTAATGTGATTAAGCCAGAATTTTAAGACCAGAATTAAGACCAGAATTTTAAACTTTTATATCAATCAGAAATAAAGATTGGTGTTATTTTTTCCCCAGTATTAAACATAGTGGGAGACTTTTACAAAGAAAGCCAAAGAAAGTTATATTTGCCTTAACAAATTGGTTTGCAGGATTCATTGGAATATAATTAAAAAAATATATATATATATATATTTCTAGTAAATAGGAGTTTTATTTTCAGGAATATTTATTGACACATCATGATTTACAAAGTTGTTCATAATAGAGTTGTTTTGAGTATACAACATTCCAACACCACTAGAGGATCCCCTTCCTTCCATCAATATCCCCAGGTTTTCTCTCATCCCCACCCATGTAACATTTGTTTCATATTTCTTGCTTCAATACAACTTTAAAAGGAATGACAAATAGAATTATCAGAAAAATAAATCTGTAAATTCAGTTTGTGATACTGAATTGCTGTATGTTTTAACCTTTCTTAGTCTGGTAGAGGGCAGCCGTATGCACCGTCAGTCCATACTCAATGCCACAATGTGGGAAGTTTCTCCCCCACCTTTTAAAGGAGCTCTTTAACACTTCTTGCAAAACTGGTTTTTAAGTGTATGAATTCGCTAAGCTGATGCCTGGCCAAGAAGCTCTGTATAGTTCTTTCAAATCTTAATGAAAATCTAGCTGGATAGAGTATTCTTGGTAATGTGTTTGTTGCATTGAGTTTTTTGTATTATATCTTACAGTAGACTATTTGGCTAATAGAGTCATTTGATAGATCAGCTATGCATCTCACGGGCTTTCCTTTGTATCTAAGTTCCTTTTATGACGTGGCTGCATTCAGTATTCTTTCTCAATCTTTGAATTTTGTCATTTTGAGTATAATGTTTTGCAGTTTTCGTAATTGGTCTGTTTCCACTGGGACCCTTCAAGTTTCTTGGATCTCAGTGATTATAATCCTTTTTACAAATTTCTTTTTCCCTTTTCTTTTCTTTTCTTTTTCTTTTCTTTTCTTTTCTTTTCTTTTCTTTTCTTTTCTTTTCTTTTCTTTTCTTTTCTTTTCTTTTCTTTTCTTTTTTTTTTTCTTTTTCCTTCATTTTCTTTCTTCAACTGCTACTTTCCTTTATTTTTCTTGGTTTTTGTATATTAAAGCTCTGTGATTCACAAAGTTATTGGTAGTTGAGTTTTTTTTTTTTTTGGGGGTTATAACCAGAAATACCCAGGGTTTACTCCTGGTTTTGCACTCAGGAATTACTCCTGGTGGTGTTTGGAGTACCATATCAGGTGCCAGGGATTGAACCCAGGTCAGCAGCATGCAAGGCAAATGCCCTACCCACTGCATTATTACTATCACCCCGATACTTGAGTTTTGTAGCACCAATCCCATCACCAATGTCCCTCCACTTGCCTCCAGCCTGCCCTCTTGGCAGGCACCTTTCTCAATTTGGTTGTGAAAGTTTGGATCTGCTGTTTTAGTGTTGTTGATTCACTGGTTTGGGTAGTTGACTCTATCATTCTGTAACACCACCTTTGTACCTGAATCCTCTGACCTGGCCCCAGATGCTTCTCATCTCTCTCTTCTCCTGTTCCCCTCCACTCTTTCTTTCCTTTTTTCCTTGTACTCTGAGGCCAAGGTTGATCTGGGCATCCTCCTTTAAAGCATTGCATTCCCTCATCTGGTTGTTCTGAATAACTTATGTGATATCATCCTGTTTATCCTTCTATGTCTGATTTGATTTTACATGTCTTCAAGTTCCATCCATGTTGCCATGAATTGCACGATTTCATCATTCCTTAAAGTTGTGTAGTATTTCACTCTGTGTGTATGTGTGTGTGCGTGTGTGTATAAAACATCTTTATGATTTACTTACTGCCTTTGAACATCTAGTTTAATTCCAAACTTAGCTATTCATTTAAAAGTACTGAGTGCTGCAATGAATAATGGTGCAAATACATCCTTTTCTTTCTTGCTTGTTTGCTTTTTAATTTAATATGCCACCATGAGATATACAGTTACAAAACTGTTCATGATTAGATTTTAGTCATACAGTGTTCCAGCACCCATCCCTTCACCAGTGCACATTTCCCACCACCAGTGTACCCTGATTCCCTCCTCACTCCCTCAGCCTGCGTCCGTGGCAGGCACTTTACCTATTCTCTCTCTCTCTCTCTCTCTCTCTCTCTCTCTCTCTCTCTCTCTCTCTACACATTGTGGCTTACAATACATTCATTTAGGGGTTATCATGTATATCCCTTTGCTTATATTCAGTGCTCAGTTCTAGGTTGGTATTACCATTCCCAACCATTATTAGTCCACTGGTACCTTCTCTGTCTTACCTAACCTCTGACTCCCACACACTTGTGGTAGATTTGAACCACTGACAAGTCCTCTTGATCCATGCTTTGCCTGGCCTTGAGTATTAGTATTATAATTTTTTTTTAATATCCCACGAATGAATGCAGTCACTGTATATCTGTTCTTTTCCCTCTGGCTAATTTCACTCAACATGATACTCTCCGTGTCCATCCGTTTATAGACAAATATTATAACTTTGTTTTTCCTAACAGCTGCATAGTATTATGTTGTGTAGATATACCATCATTTCTTTATCCAGTTACTTGTTCTTGGCACTCAGGTTGTTCCCAGATTCTAGCTATTATGAATAGTGCTATGGCCAAGCAAAACATGTATCAGGAGGTTTTGTCAGTGGGTGGAATCTACTGCAGGTGTATGGGATCTCATTGTTCTGGAGAATGTTCCATGTGCACTAGAGAATGTATATTTGGCTTTTTGAGGATGAAAGACCCTGTATAAATCTATTAGTCCCAGCTCTTCTAGCTCTTCATTTACTGTTCTTGTGTCTTTACTGATTCCCTGTCTAGTGCATCTATCTAGTGGTCACAGTGGGGTGTTTAGTCTCCCACTCTTACTGTGTTTCCATCCATGTGTTTCTATAGGTTTGTGAGTTTGTCTTACAAACTTTCCTGACCCAACATTTGATTCTTATATGTTGATTTTAGTTAGTATTTCTTGATCTGTTGTTCCCTTGATCAATAAGTAGTGTCCATCTCTGTCTCAGTTACTTTCTTTAGATTGAATGCAATTTGCTCTAAGTATGGCTGTCCCAGATTTTTCTCGCCATTGGCTTGTATAATGGTTTTTTATCCTTTTACTGTGAGCCTGTGTCTTTCCTGTGATTTTAGATATGTTTCCTATAAACAACAAATGGATAGATTTTGTTTTCTGATGTACCCTGACACTCGTATTATTGGATGGAAGAGTTCAGTCCATTGACATTTAGTGATATTATTCATATAACTTTGTAGGGTTGTTGCTTCTACAATTGACTGTTTTGGTTTACACAAGTGATCCTTCCGTAGCTCATCTAAAGCTAGTTTTCTTTTATTTTTTTTCACTTTCTTTTCTTTTATTTATTTTAATTTTTTAAAGTATTTTATTATACCACCATGAGATATACAATTACAAAGATATACATTAAAAAGTTCATATTTGAGTTTTGGTCATACAGTGTTCCAGCACCCATCCCTCCACCAGTGCCCATCTCCTACCACCAACGTCCCTGGTTCTCTCCCCCTTCCCCAGCCCGCCTCCATGGCAGGTTCTTTATTTCTTTCCCTTCTCTCTGTCTTTCTGTTTTCCTTCCCTTCCAGACTATGGATTATAGAACATACATTAAAGGGTTGTCATGTGTATTTTTTTGCCTGTTTTTTAATGCTCAGTTCTAGGTTGGTTATTAGTACTTTCGACAATTGTTAGCACACTGTTCCATTTTCTGTCTTACCTAGTCTCTGACTCCCACGTGTTTGTGATCATTTCCACCTTTGACAAGACCTCCTGATACATGTTTCACCTGACCTTGGTGACGCTCAGGGGTTATTTCTGGCTCTGTACTCAGAAATTACTCCTGGGAGCTTGGGGACCATATGGGATACTGGGGATTGAACCCAGGTTGGCTGTGTGCAAGGCAAATGCCCTACTTGCTGTGTTATTATTGCTCCAGCCCTCTTTTGACTTCTTAATCTGTACAAGTACAACTGCCTCCCTACAGAGAGTAGGAAAGTTCTTAGCTATTGTCCCTTTCATCACTCTTTTTCCTTTTTCTTCAACTTCTGATTGTCTCCCCAAAACGTTGGGTCTGAAGGACGTATAAGAGCAGCCCTTGACTATTTGCCCATTGTGCACCTTGAAAGGGGGAAGTCCCTTGAAGGAGAGTTAGTACTCAGAGCCTTAAGACAAGAAAAGCACTCTAGGAGCCACTGCAGAGAGATGACTTGTTTTACTCCAGAAGGAGGAGACAAAGAAAAGACACATCTAATGTGGGGGGGAAACTTTCCGCACAAGCCCCACTAACAGTTAAACAAGGTGTTTTGAGTTAGAATGGGGAATTGGGTGTTTTGGCTTTACATTCTCCAGGACTGGTAAATAGCTCGTTTAGTGTCTTAGTGTTCCCTGGCATCTAGCATACTGACCAGATGTTGCAGCCTGCTGGTCTGCTGTCCAAGAAGGAGAGAAGGGGCATTTGCTACCTGGAAGTCAAGGAAGCCCTGCCAGGGAGGGGCTGCCTACAGCTCGTCCATTCGGGTCAAATCTCAGGGATCATCGCCGACCCCAGCTGTATCATCTCCCCCCATCAGCCTACTGCCATGGCAGACAGGCACTTCTCTCTCTCTCTCTCCCTCTCTCTCTCTCTCTCTCTCTCTCTCTCTCTCTTCTCTCCCTCCCTCCTCTCCATCTCCTCCCTTTTTTGTGCACTGTGGCTTGCAGTGCATGCATTTAGGAGTTATCATGTATATTTCTTCTCTATCTTACTTAACCTCTGTCTCCCACACACTTGTGGTAGATTTATGAGGACTTGTCAACTCTCTTCACTCTAAATAACTTTTACATTTGTAAGTTTTGCCTATTTCATGAAAACTCTTAAAATATGTAGCACAGAATTTTTTTTAAAAAAAAAAGCTTTATTTAGGGTCCAAGCAATAGTACAATGGGTAGGAATTTGCCTTGTATGCAGCTGACCTGGGTTCTATTCCTGGCAACCTTTATGGTTCCCTAAGCCCACCAGGATTTCTGAGCACAGGGTGCTTAGAGCCAGGAATAAGCCCTGAGCACAGACAAGAGTGGCCTAAAAACTAAAAACAACAAAAACTTTAAAGACAGAAAGAAGACAACCAAATACAAAATAAAATTGTACATGCCAAAGCTAAAATCTTATTCATATAAATGAAAATAGGGGCCGGAGCAATAGCACAATGGGTAGGGTTTTTGCCTTGCACGTGGCCGACCCAGGTTAGATCCCCGGCATCCCATATGGTCCCCTGAACACTGCCAGTAGTAATTCCTGAGTGAAGAGCCAGGAGTAACCCTGAGTGTCGCTGGGTGTGACCCAAAAAGAAAAAATAAAGTAATATACTGTATTATATTAAATAATTTGCATTTCTTTATTCACATAGATTAAAATCATACATAACAATCAATCATCAAGAATTGACTTTTTGGGGAGGTCTAGGCCACACCCAGCAGTATTCAGGACTTATTCCTGGCTCTGCATTCAGAGGTTAGTTTTGGTAGGCTCATGGAAACATATAGAATGCTCCACACCTCCCCCCCACACACACAGTCACACGAAAGAATTACAAGGAGTATCTGTAGGAACTGAATTCTGTGTGTGGGTTTTACTAGTTTGATTGGTTTAGACAAAATAGGGGCCAAATGGCCACCACCTTACTCCCAAGAGCCAAAATAAACAACACACCATGCTTTTCCCTTTAACCTTACTTTGCACAAGACTACCATGTGCTCTTATAGATAGAGCACAGACAAGGCTGTTCATATAAACACATCCTGGGGGAAAAAAGTTAAACTATTCTTTTCCTACATATCTTCTGTGTCCTATTTCAATAAAAAGGCCATAAATATAAAAATTGGTTTTACTTACTGAAATCTGTGCTTTTGTGTTGTAAAATTTAAGTCTGAAAGTTAATATTTAATGCTAGAACTCATTTCCTGGGCAAGCACTAAATAATTTGTGGAGATTAGCCATTACAGTTTTATTTTAGTTTATTTTTTGCAGAAACATAGAGCAGGTTCTATACCAGTCATTCACATCTCCAGCCTAATGTTTTTTTTATTCCTACCTCTATCGAAGAAAGGAAATGGCTACAAAAATCATGGTAATGTAAATCTGACATTTCTTTTTCTGAGCATGTACTTTGTCACTTATATTCAGAGGGCTCTACCTGGCTCTGCTCAGAAATGACCCCTGGCTGTGCTGGCAGGACTCACAATACCAGGGAACAAACTGGGGCAGCCAATGCAAGCTAAGTGTCTTACCCTTTACTTTACTATCTCTCTGGCCACAAATAGATTTATTTCTTTTGTGTTTGGGAGCTACACAGAATGCTCAGGACTACTGGTGGGAATCTGGGTACATTGATGTTGGGAAGGGTGAAGGGTGCACTGGTGGAGGGGATGGATGTTGGAACACTGTATCCCTGAAACTCAATCATGAACAAATATATAATAAATGTAATTGTATATTTCATGGTGATACAATAAAATATATTTTAAAAAAGAGTGAAGAGAATTAAATTTAGATGGTAAACTATGAATAGGTCTATAAAAGTACAAAAGTATTTTATCCTGAAAAAGGAAATACTGATTTATATTAAAAAAAAATCTCTGGATTGGAAAAAATACCTGATCACATAGAACTATTGATATAAATGCGACATTAATTCATTATTTAATATGTATAAGATCCTTTAGTAACCTAGGAGTAAATATGCCTTCTTAATCTTTTTTTTAATGAACCTGAGGGACTCAATTTTAATAAACTTGCCACTTTTTTAATATATGAACCTGTGCTGTTTGTATCATCATAAATACTTTCTTTTGTAAATGGGAAAATTCATATCTTAAAACTAGCTGTTAATAGTGGTATTACATGTTATCTGAAAATCCTTTCTCTGTAAAAGTATGATTTAGTAGATTGGTGTTCCCTGTCAGGGGGCACTTGGGGTCCCCCAACAATGAGGAGCAGGTTCCCTTTACTCCAATGCTGGTGGCAGATGGACAAAATTCATGAGTTCAGTGAAGTTCCAAAGACTTTCACTTATCACCAGTAAATGAAGATACTGCTAATCCAGGATAGAGAAACTCCCAAACCTCAGTTTACAACCAAACTTCTGACCATGTGCTCAGGCTATAATCCTTATCAAAATGGACACCATCTTCTTTGCAGCACCTTTTATACCCCCAAGGCTCTCTAAGGGCTTCCAAGCCAGCCCTTTGTGGACTGGGTTATCCAGGAACAAAAACCAGATACCTTTTCCAAGATAACGTTGAAGTTCACTCTATGAACGCCTTCCTTCATAGACTCAAAGACAGCACTCAAATACAAATGTCCAGGTTAAGACAACTAGCTCAGGCCTTACAAATGCTAATTTCTCAAAGCCTTAGAGAGGGGGTCATATACCTGAGGCCATGTAACTCAGGATTTAATAAATGGGAATAGCATATGATATTTATACCGATAATCTCTTAGAGCCAGATATCTCTAAACCTTACAAGGGCTATATCTGTATCAAGAAATATTGCGCACATTGCCTTAGTATTACTGAGTCATGTTTACTTTCCCAGGGGACAGACTAGCATGGCTCTTTGATCTAGCATGGCTATATGCTTAATGGTGTATATGTATATACAAATGTCGCCAGGTAATAAACTAGGAAAACTCTATATGTGCAAAAGGGCCTCGTGGGGACCCGTGCGGTACCGAAAAGTGCTCAGAAGCTAGTATAGACTCAAGATAAGAGTATTCTGCCATATATGAGAAAGTGCTCTGCATCATTAATCATCAGTAAGATGTAAATCAAAAAAATGAGGTATCTCACACCACAGAGATTAGCACACATCCAAAAGAGCAAAAAAAAAAAACAAAAAACAAAAACAAAAACCTTTGCTGGTGTGGATGTGGAGGAAGATGGACTCTGCATTGTTGGTGGGAATGTTGACTGGTCCAGCCCTTTTAGAAAACAATATGGACATTTCTCCAAAAACTAGAAATTGAGCTCCCATTTGACCCAATCATGCCACTCCTGGGAATATACCCTGGGAAGCCAAGAACACACAGCAGAAACATCATCTGCATTTTTATGTTAATAGCAGCACTATTCACATTAGCCAGAATCTGGAAACAACCAGAGTGCCCGAGAACAGAAGACTGGATAAAGAAACTTTGGTGCATCTACACAATGGAATACTATGCAGCTCTTACGAAAAACAAAGTCATGAAATTTACCTGCAAATGGACGGACATGGAGATTATCATGCTTTATGAAATTAGTCGGAAGGAAAAGGACAGATATAGAATGACTGCATTCATTTATGGGATATAAATATAGTCCGGTGAAATGGTATCACCCTGCCGAACCCCTCTCTTTATATCAGTGATCACTTCCTTGTTCTATGGTGATATCCTGGTGGTGAATCCATAATTACAGCTCACGAAAGATCTTGATGTATTGAGTTTGAACGCCCTGTGTGACTAGGGCTTCATTACCGCTTCCGTCTCAACAGAAACAAAGGCTTTCTTTAATTCAATGAACTTTAGACAGAGTGGCATCTTGAACTCTTTACAAACCTCAATGAGCTTGGTTGCCCTGTGGATATGGTCGATATTGCTGAATCCTTTTCGAAGCCAGCTTGCTCACATGGTTGTCCTTCATCTAATGTTCTGCCAATCCTATTCAAGATGACTTGAGTGAACAGCTTGTAGATGACGGACAACAGGCAGATCGGGCGATAGTTGCCAATGCCTTGGATATCTCCGTTCTTGAACAGTAGAACTGTCTTGCTGGTTTTCCACTGGGAGGGAAACTTGGATTCAGACAGGTAGCATGTGAAGAGCCGAGCCAGTGTATTGATGAGTACTGACGGCAGATTGTTCAGGTGTTCGGGTCTGACTTTGTCTGGACTGGGTGCTGTTCCCTTCTTTACCGACGAAATGGCATGTCGGATTTCAGAAGGGAGAACGTTGGAAACGACATATCCATCCTGCAGAATTTGGTATGTGGGCAGGTGGACATGGCTATCAAAGAGATCCTATAGAAGTCATGGATAATCTCCATTGTCTTTCTGGAAGACATGATAGATCCATCAGGACGTCGGAGGACAGTCATCTTGGTCTTATAGGTGGTGTAGATGTTCAATAGTTTCTTTATTTAGTTAACTTCTTGGGTTGGGTTGTTTTCAGATTTTGGCTATCATGAATAGTGCTTCAGTGAATACAGATGGCTTTCTTCATTGTGTTTCTAGGCTCCAGAAGCAATTTTACTGGGTACTGCAGAAGCTCAATTTCTTGTTTTTGAGAAACGCCCATATTGTTTACCAAAAAGACTGGACCAGTCAATGTAACAGCTTTCAATGAATGAGAGTCCCCTTCTCCTGCATCTGTTTCAACACTGGTTGTTGTTTTTGATGTGTGCTAGTCTCTGTGGTGTGAAATGATACCTCATTATTTTGCATTTCCCTGATAATTAGTGATTTAGAGGACTTTTTCATATGCCTTTTGGCCTTTTGTATTTCTCTTTGATGAAGTTTCTTTTCATATCTTCCCCCATTTTTGATGGAATTTGATGTTCTTTTTTCTTGTGAAGTTCCATCAGTGATATACATACATACATACATACATACATACATACATGTGTATATAAATAATATAAAGCCATAGTAATTAAAATAGTATGGTACTAGAATAAAGTGTATATATGTATATTTATACACATATATGTATATATAAATCCTTATATATATATGTAGTAATTAAAACAGTATTGTACTGGAATAAAATATGTGTGTATGTATATATATATATATATATATATAAACCCTTTTATAGTGTTGGCTAAATAATTTTTCTTATTCTGTGGACTCTCTTTTATTTTAGTCATCGTTTCCTTTGAAGTGCAAAATTCCTGAGTTTAATGTTTATCTTTGTTTATCCTTTTTATCTGTGCTTCAACTTGCTTGATCATGAAGATGACTTTAAATGGCATGGAGAATTCTGCCAATGTTTTCCTTTGTTTACCTCACGAATTCAGGTCTGATGCCATGTATTTTAACTGTTTAATCTGATTTTTGTGTATGCTGTTAGAAAGAGGTCTGGATTTGTTATTTATGCATGAAGCTGCCCAGTTTTCCCATTACCACTTTGTTTCTTTATCGAAGATTATCTCATCATATACTTGTCTTTATTCCAGTACCATACCGTTTTAATTACTACAACTTTATAGTACAGTTTGAAGTTGAGGAAAGTAATGCCTCTTCTTTTTTTCCAAGGACTGATTTAGCTATTTTGGCGGGCTTATTGTCCCATACAAATTTCAGGAGTGTTAGATCTATATCTTTAAAAAAAATAAAATAAAAGACATGGCTGTTTTTATAGGAACTGCATTGAATCTGTGCAATGCTTTAGAGAGTATTACCTTTTGATTATATCACTACTTCAATCCATGAGCAGGGGATGTGTTTACATTTCCTCTTATGTGTTTTTTCTTTCATGAAGTAGTGTTTCATAATTTTCTTTGCATAGGTTTTTGGCCTTTATTTAAGGTGATTCCAAGAACTTTTGCACATTAATTTTGTAGCCTGGCACTTTACTGTACAAACCTGTAGGATCTAGAAGTTCTTTGTAGGGTTTTTACAATTTTCTAGATATAGTATCATGTCATCTGCAAATAGTGAGAGCTTGACTACTTCCTTTCCTAACTGAATGCCCTTGATATCTTTTTCTAGCCTTAACTGCTGTAGCAGGTACTTCTAGTATTGAATAGAAATGAATATTGAATAGAAGTAATGAGAGTGGGCAAGTTTGTTTGTGCCTGATATTAGAAAGACAGCTTTTAGGTTTTCCACATTGAATATAAAAATTGCTGTGGGTTTGTGGTAAATGGCTTTGACTTGGAGGAAAGTTCCTTCAGTTCCCATTTTGTTGAGTTTTCATCATGAATGAGTGCTGGATCTTTTCCATATGCTTTCTCTGAATCTATGTATATGATCATATGATTTTTTAATTTTTTTATTGATACATTGACTTGTGAATGCTAAACCATCCTTGCATTCCCAAGATGAATCCTACTTGGACATGATATATAATCATTTTGATGAGTTGTTAGATTCTATTTGCTAGTATTTTGTTGAGGATCTTTGCATTTGTGTTCATCAAGGATATGGGTCTGTAATGCTTTTTTGTGATGTCTCTGCTTTTGTTATCAGTGATGTTTGCTTCATAGAAACTTTTGGAGAGTTTGTTTCTTCACTTTCCTGGAAGAGTCTGAAAAGGTTTGCCAGTAGGTCCTATTTAAAGGTTTGAGAGAATTCTATCTGGATCTGGCTTGTTTTTGGGAAGATTGATTACTATTTCAATTTCCTTGATAATGATAGTCCTGTTCAGGTATTCCAGATCTTAGTTCAGTCATAGGAGGTTATGAGTCCAAGAGTTCGCCTATTTCTTCTAGGATCTCTCATTTTGTGATGTAAAGATTCTCAAAGTAATCTATGATGATCCTTTGAATTTCTGTGGTTTCTTGTGATGTTCCCTCTTTTGTTTCTGGTTTGGTTTATTAGGATACTCGTTTTCTTTGTCTTTCTGCTTGCCACTCATTAAGGTGCATATATGTTTAGGAGTGTGAATTCCTATTGTACAGATCCCTTGATCATTAAGAAATGATCTTTGCTTTCATTTTCAGCCTGAAGTCTTATATTTGATGTCTTCTGATATTTGTATAGCCACTCCAGCCTTTTTGAGGGGTTGTTTACTTGAAGAATTGGCTTCCAACCTTTGACTTTGAGGCTTTGTTTTGCTCTATTCTTGTAGCAGCAGTGTGTTGCCTAGCTCCAGATAGGGTGTTTTCTGGCTATCTTTCTGTTGATTTTGATTTCTTCCCCCTCCTTTATTTGAACACCATGATTAACAAACTACAAAGTTTTTCACAGTACAGTTGTTACAAGCATTCATCATTCGACACCAATTCCATCACCGGTGTGCCCCCACCACCAGAAACCTTTCTTCCCTACCCTGTCTCCCACCCCCATGCCTGCTCTCCTAGCTGGTGCTAATTGTATCGCTTATTGCAACATATAAATAGTAATGGTATTGATAAAGTCATAACAACATTCCTGGGTTGTTACGTGCGAATTTGCATCATCATTATTTCAGGTTTTCACAACTGTTGTTTGGGTCGATCCTGAGCCTATACTGAATAATCTAATTTATATTGCTGTGTTAGAACTAATTTGCTAAATATGGTCAAAAAACATTCTTAGAAAAGGTTAATAGGCATTATTAAATCTCAACCTGGACCCATTGGGCCATCTGACCCCCTGTATAAGAAATTACTACTATGTTCTTACAGAGTAGAAATTGTGCCTACACACTGCTTTTTTTTTTTTTTTTTTTTTTGAGAATTTATGTGGCTGCAGAGCTACCGTGGGCTGGTATGTCTGCAGGTTGTTGGTCCTCTGGAGATTTCTAGATGCATGTCTGAACCACGTCTGGAATGAGATTGCAATGGCACGGGAGGAGTTCTGGGTGTGCCAGGTGACCTTGTAGAGGGCGGGACTTAGGGGAGGGGCTCAAATCAGGTCCGCAGGAATCAGCCGCAGGTGATCCTCATACCTGAGTTTGAAAAATGGTTTCTCTCATGGATAGGGCTCTTTCGAACAGTGGAGTCCAGCCTGGGAATTAGCTGCAGTTGGAGTGGTTGTCTCTGGCTGTTGGGGCTTTGTTGATTTTGATTTCTTTCTATTATGTCTGAGGCATGTTTTGTGTGATTTCTGTTCTTTTAAATTTGCTGAAGTGGATTTTATGGTTCAAACTGTTCTGAGAACTAGAGGTACAGTACAGGGGTCAAAGTGCTTTCCGTTGTTTATATGGCTGTGCCTGGTTCAGTCCCTGGTTATGGTCCCCTGAGCATAATTAAGAGTAACTCCTGAACATGTGCCAGGAGTAGGCCCATACTTTTCTCCCAAAACAAATCACTGTTCCTGTCTTCCCGTTCAACCGCGGGCCCCAGTACATCTCCATATGTCCTGTCTCATGCTGTAGGCCCAAGGCATCTGCTTGCTCCAGGATCATAAAGAGCCTCAATCCATTCCTGAATGAGTCTATAATTGCTACTGGTATTTGGCTATTATCAAATACACACGTAGCTCCGGCTCGCCGGAGGTACCTTGTAGGCTCTCTAAGTCCGTTTATTGTGAACTGCCAGCCGCCGCCCGCTGATAGCTGTCGCTGGTGAGGTCTGACGAGAGAAGTCCGGATGTGGAAAATGGAGGCCCCTCTGGAGTGGGTCTGGCTTGTTGCGGGCTCTGCTGGGGTGGTGGGCCAGGGCGAACCCACCATCTGTCCCGGGCCCGTGAGCAGCTGGTCACAGGAACCGTGCAGCTCTGCCCCATGTCTGAAGCTCTGGATCGGCATACGGCGGTTTAAGAAAGACTGCTGAGGTGGAACGATGAGCTGGCGCTGGCTGTCTCTGGGTGGGTCTGATGGAGAGAAGTCGCGATGTGGAAAATGGAGGCCCTCTGGTGGCGCTGCTTTTCAGGCTCTGCCGGATGAGTCCTACCCAGAAGGAACAAAGGCCAAAGAGCAAAAGCCGGAGCCAAAAGCCAAACAAAACCCCCTATCAGAATGTGACCTCGGGCCGGAGCTATAGCCCAGCGGGTAGGGCGTTTGCCTTGCATGCGGCTGGCCCATGCCGGCCCGGGTTCAATCCCTGGCACCCTATATAGTCCCCCCGAGCACCACCAGGAGTAATTCCTGAGTGTATAGCCAGGAGAAACCCCTGAGCACTGCCGGGTGTGACCCAAAAAACAAAAAAAAAAAAAAAAAAAAAAGAATGTGACCTCGTAAATGTTCCATACGAACCTAAGAAAAATATGTAAATTTCAAAGTGGGTATTAACATATCTAAAATGAACTTGTCTGCAAGGCTGTACTTATTCCCTTCAGAAGCTCTGGGGAAAATATTTTCTTGTCTTTTTCAGTTTCTTTTGGTTACATGCATTCATTGGCTTGTTGCTCCTTCCTCCATTTTAAAATCTCATTATTCAGCCTCTTCCTCCATTTTAAAATCTCATTATTCAGCTTCTATTCCTATGAACATATTTTTTCCCTTTTTCTGTTTCTCCTGCTTTCTAAACACACACACTTACACTCGCACATTTTTTTTTACTTGCCTTCCATTTTATTGTTGTGATGACTAGGAACCATGCACTTGCACTTGGTTACAGAACTTGCATACTTTGTTTTGGGGCCTCTGAACAGTCCTGTAATTTTTTTATTGGGTACTCATGCACATTTGGGGTACATTGCTCATCCAGTATCACACACTTCTATTACACACTTAGGTTGTGGTGTGTCAAAGGTTGCAGTCTTTGTTGTAGTGCTGGGGATCTCAAATGGCAATGCATCCAGAATCACACTTGGTATGTGGTATGTTGGTAATAGTGGGGATAGCATTCACAGTTTCACATATTCTCTACTGTGGAGCTAGCCCAACCTCCCTGCATTTTTTTTTTTTTTTTTTGGTCACACTCGGCAATGCTCAGGGGTTTCTCCTGGCTCTGCACTCAGGAATTACTCCTGGCAGTGCTCGGGGGACCACATGGGATGCCGGGATTAAACCAGGCCGGCACAGGCCAGCCGCATGCAAGGCAAACGCCCTACCTGCTGGGCTATCGCTCCTGCCCCACCTTGCATGTTTTTAAGGATTCATGTAATTAGATGATTATATATTGATTACCAGGATTATCCTGAATAATTGTCAATCTCAGAATTATTTATCATATCTGTGAAGTTCTTTATGCAGTGTAAGGTAGGATTTCATGGATTAGGTATAGATATCTTAGAGTTGGGGTGTGGTGTATTAATGTAGTCTACCACAGTAGTAACCAAAATTTGAAACTAAGTAAGTCTACTCAGAGAAGCACTTGTTGTTACTTGCTTAACATTTTTCTATTACCATGATTTACAAAGTTTTTCATAATAGTTTTTTCAGGCAGTGTTCCAACACCAATTCCACCACCATTATGACCTTTTCTTCCACCAATTTCCCGTTACCCCCCAAGCTTGCCTTCTTAGCACACACACAAATGGTTTACTTTATATTGTTTTTTATAGTACACACTAAAATTAAAAAAATATTTTTGCAGTAATATTCCCTTTGTAGATGTGGTTTTTGCTAGGATGAATACATGTGTGCTGGCTCTCTGAAGTTACACATGCATGCTAGTTCTCTGAGGTTGGTTCTGAGGTTGCACACACATGCTGGCTGCCTGAGGTTGCGCTTTGTGTGCTTGTTGCAACTGCGAATTGCACAGATAGACTGATTTTCAGAGGTTACTGACACATGCATCTTGGTTCTCTGAGGTTGCAGACATGTGCTAGCTTTCTGAGGTTGCATGTGTTAGATGTGGTTTCAGCACACTTGGCTGCACTACTCAATACTTTGGTTGCACAAACCAAAAGTTTCTCACCCATGTCCCAAGCCTGTCCCCTCAGCAGTCACAATATAATTTACTTTATATCAGTTGTTACATCAGGGAATTGTCAGAAAATAGATCTATTTTAGATCTATAAAAGGCTATTAGATAATAGCCTATATTAGATCTATAAAAGGCTATCTGTGATAATTGTTATACCTCATAGTGTGTCACGAAAGTCTGACTTTCAAGACACCAAAGTCACTGAGTTTGTTGGTGCTAATTGAACCATTTTGTTAGTTTTCGCTCATTGAACTTAGTTGTCTTCTATGCAACTTTCCCATCAAATTTGCTGTGTTCCTACTAAGTTGTCAGTGCTATGAAATTTGGAGGTGTCATGCAGCCACACCAGGTGGAATGATTTGTTAGTTTGGTGACTTGGTGAGGTACAGATGTAGAGCTGAGCCATTTCAATGGCTGTGAGCAGGCTTCTGGTCCTTTTGATGCAGAGGTGAGGAGACTGTCCACCCACATTCTGAAAAGACCCCAGATTTCTCAGTCCATACTAGTCTATCTGTGAGAATTAGCCCAAGCCTTGGTGTTTTGTTATATTCTTTTTATTCCTAGAAGTATTCCATGAGGATTTAACTATTAACACAGACTTCTATAATAAAGGACTGTGTGAAACCACATTTTGGATAGTGTTTAATTATGCTGGTAAATTTAACTACATTGCCATGCAGTTTATGTGAACTCCACCTACTAAGCTGTTAGCCATTTTATTGAGGGCCAATCTGGGTAAAAAGCAACACCAACAAAAATCTTCGTGTGTGGCCTATAAATATAAAATCTGATGATTATTAACGCATTTCCAGCAATGGAGCATAAGCAAACTCTTCTACAGATAACTACACCCTTCCTGTTTGGGTTTGGGCTTATTGTGGAACAGACTTTAGAAAAAGGTTCTGACAGTTATGGATTTTATTTATAAAATTTTAGAGGGTGTGGTTCTTCCTTTAGCACAGAACTAATTATTTCCTGTCTGATATCCAACTACTGTGTTTTCAAGCCATCACATTTTAGAAAACCCACCCTAAGACAGAATTACATTGTTTGGGCAGCTTCATTGTTACTGTATAAAACTTTGTTTCAACTGAATAGAAAAACTTAAAATTTAAAATAAATGTTCAATGCTTTTGTAATATTTCCAAAATGACAATAGTTTCCAGCTTAAAAGTATGAACAATTTTAATATGATTTTTACTCTCAATACGCAAATCTGTACCACATTTGTGTTACATAAATATGCTGAGTGAGGAATTGCAGTTCAGGTAAAACAGCAGATTTACATTAAAGAATTTGCAGGTTAATTGACAGTGTAACATTATCCTCATTTAGTACATCTGTTATAAAGCCTATAAATTTAGGCCACCCACAAAGTGGTCTGCTGAGGCCTGTGGTTGGTGTTAGCGTGCAGTTATTATGTGGGCTGACTGGTTTGGTAAGGAATTTACCTCCACTAAGACTATGAAATATCATGGTTCTGACTTTCCCCAATGGAAACTGTATTGGCTTGACTTAGTATTATTTGTTAGGCCAGTTAATGAGCCATATTGCTTTGTTATATGTAGTATCATATAATATGTGTTATATGGTTTTTAAAGTTGATTTATTAGAATAGTGATGTTATTCTGGGTCATGTAAACCTTAGGATAAATTGGAATGAATACCTGATTAAACTTAATACAAAAATGAGTAAATTATTAGCACTATTTAGAAAAACCTTTTTTATTGATGGTGAGATGGGGAAGACAACAAAGAGTTTTTAAATATTTTAATTTCTGTATTATTCAAAGAATTTAAACTTTTATTTCTTTGGGGTTTTAGAATGGTTTTGCTTTGGTTTTGTTTGTTTCTGGTATTGGTGCGATGTCCATCAATCAATGCTCAAGAAAGCTGTTCCCACCTCTGTGCTTGGGAGTTGCTCCTAGAGGTGCTACTGGGACATGTAGTGCTAAGGATTGAATTCATGGTCAGCCACACGTAAGGGGCAACTCCCTTAACCTCTGTACAACCCTAAAATGCATTTGTGACTTCAGTTTAAGGAAATGAAATTCACTGTGGCAGAAACAGCAATTTTTAAATGAGAAGTGATCTTCCCCTTGGGGCCGGAGCCCAGCAGGTAGGGCGTTTGCCTTCCACGCGGTCGGCCCATGCCGGCCTGGGTTCGATTCCCGGCATCCCATATGGTCCCCTGAGCAACGCCAGAAGTAATTCCTGAATGCAGAGCCAGGAGTAACCCCTGAGCATCGCCAGGTGTGACCCAAAAAGCAAAAAAAAAAAAAAAAAAGTGATCTTTCCCCCTCCCTCCCCTCCCTCCCCCATTTTGGGTCATACCCAGCGATGCTCTGGGATAACTCCTGGCTTTGCACTCAAATTACTCCTGGGGACCATATGGGACCATGTGGGATGCCAGGGATTGAACCCAGGTCAGCTGCATGCAAGGCAAATGTCCTACTTGTTGTGCTCCAGCCCTGAGAAGTGATTTCTAATTGCCATTGATTAAATGGCAATTTTTAATTAAAGTGCACATATGTGTATACATGGATACACCATATGCTTATATACAGATATATACACAAATACATACATATATACACATTATGATGTATTGTTTTGATCTTAACTCTGCCTTGATGACTATGGTTAAATATTTTGGGGGACTTCCTAATGTTCTGTATATTCAGGAGCCACATTGTATGGCCAACCAGGCTGGATGGTTTCAATGCTTGAACTTGGAAGCCAGTGCTACTCAGGTGCAGTGTGTCCACCAGTGCCATGCCTGGCAGTCCTTCAGGGCCTCAAGGAGTACATCCCATGGTGTAAGACATGCTTCAACCCTTTGAGCTATCTCCCCACCCCACTGAGGTTTCTGTTAAACACTTTGTCTTCCTATAGTTGCTTGTATGCTAAACAGAAATTTGAATTTGTCTTATGATTATGATTCAAATAATATGAAGTTAGAGGCTCAGATACTTTTTTCTTTCAAACAAGTATATTAATAAAGCCATTATTATGAATAAAGTCATTATTATGTCTTATCTAAGAGCCTTGTTCTTGTCATCTCTGGTCTGATGTCCTTTCAGAAGATTGTCAGATGCTGACAAATCCCATGCCAGATTTCTACTTTCAGTGATATGGTATATAAGGTAGTAAATCTCAAAGGCTGAAGCATAAAGGTGTTAGCTACTGGGGGTGAGTCTCCGCTGTATTATGTATGTCTTCCTTTTTAGTCTTAATCATCATAATTCTGCCAACTAAATCATCTCAGCATTTAATTATTTTCTTTGTTAGCTAACCACATTGTATTTCCCCTCTCTAGGTTTACCGACAAGATTGTGAAACTTTCGGGATGGTTGTGAAAATGCTAATTGAAAAAGATCCTTCATTAGAAAAGTCTATACAGTTTGCATTGAGACAGAATTTACATGAAATAGGTGAGCGGTGTGTTGAAGAACTCAAGCATTTTATTGCAGAGTATGACACCTCTAGTCAGGATTTTGGAGAGCCTTTTTAGATTACTTGCTTAGGAAAAAGCGTTTCTAGGATCCTCCACCCCATTCTGTAAATCCTTAATATATGGAATTTTTGTGAAGAGCTATGCTTTATAATAGTTGACACATCTCCAATATCAAATAAACATCTTAAATAGTCTGTTTAAAATATTTCAATTAGATTTTTTAAATCTATAGAGATTCTTATAATACATACTTAACCCCCTTTCCCCCTAAAATGATGGGTCAATTAGTTTTCAAGCTTTGAAAAAAGAATCCTGGAAAAGGGTTTTCTGTACTTATGTTCTGTAGTCTTCCTTAGTATAAAATGATTTATTTTGTCATCTAGTGTTAATTTATAGATAAGAGATCATTCCATTTAAACATTGTCTTTCTGCATTTCATAGTCAATCATACCTTGTAAAAATGTTAAATTCTAAATTGTCATATTTTTGCTTTTGCTCACTTATCTTAGGTTTTGTATTTTTTAAAATGCTAAATATACTCCAAGTAAATGGAATACTTGGTTAGATAATATTTGCTTTGAGAACCTTCTCACCATTCTAAAATAAAGCACTAAAGTTTGTAGAAGACAACTTATGGAGAAATAGCACGCTCCACCAACCCAATTGTTTTTCGGCTAAAATAATCCTAAAACGTTTGACTTTCTCACACATGCGTGAATCTTAAGTAACATCATATATGTATGATTAAGAGAAGGAGCAATTTGAGATGGAAGATTAAGTCTGTTTTAAAGTTGAAATATCTTTTTTAAAAACGTAGTTGAGGGGCGGGCGATAGTGGTTGAAAAGTTAGAATATGAGGGAATAAGGAAATTTAATTTTTCCATAGCTTGTATTCCCAAATTCAAGGCAGATGATTGATAATACACCCATTATTGAATTATTTATGGATTATGCTTTTGTTAATCTCTCTAGTGTATCTCCAATAGACTAGTCTATAATTTTTTTTGTTGCTCTTCCCTTTTAAGGGGTTCTTTGCCCGAAAAGGTTTCTTGAAAGAAATAAAGAAAAGCAGGCAGTAAGAGGAGCACAACTACACTTAATAAGCTGTCTCTGTAAACATCCTTCATGAGCAAGTCATCTACATCATGGGTTAGTTAAAAGGCCAGCTGGGATGATTAGGATACTCCACTCCCACTCGTTTCCTGTTCACTTCCCAGTGGCATCTGTCCAAAATATATAATGTTGCAGCATTAGTAAACCTTCAAAATCATGTTTGTTATTCCTACTACCCAATTTCATTACCCTCCCCATCTTTCCATTTCTTTTTTCCCACTTGAATTATGGTATTATTTTGAGTAACCTCTGTTGATAATACATAAAAGAGCTACAGCAGAGTAGATAAATTATATTAAAACTGGAAATTCTTTTCTGAGACCACCTTGATTTTTCCTTTTATTAGAGCTTATATATAAAACTAAACTCCACCCATCATCTGATTTTCCTCTATTAAAAGTAATTTTGTTATCTGCTTTTTGAAAAAACAAGTACTGATCATGTTTTTCCCCATCCATGTATGTTTTTTACCTTATATGTTTTAGTTCCAGGATTTATTTCTTAGTCCAGTTGTCACAAGTTAAAAATAAAATATGAGATACTTCCATTGAGGCAAAGGAGCTATTTGACTGTCAAAATTCATTTCACTAAGTTTTACAAATGGATTTAAGTGTAGCCTTAACAGATCACTTTTTCATCTTCCTTTTCCACAGATTAGAGTCATGTATAACTTTCTCATCTTCCTTTTCAACAGATTAGAGACATGTAACATTGTTTATACCTTGCTGTCACCATTATTTTGGTAAACTTGTCAGTGTTAAACTGTTCTGTGTATTTTTAAAAATAACTTTTAAAGATAATTTTAGAATGAACTCAGATGTGTTATCAGAGTATGTATTTAACAACATATTCTTGATTAAAGAAGTTTATAAATTATCTGTTCTTTTTTGAGTATGCCCAAATTGATGTGATGAGCTTTGCATTGTCTTACTATAAACATTAAGCCTTGATGATCAACAGGGGGAAACAGTTCTTGTAAAGCTATTTGTGAATTTTCAAAGTACGAAATAAAGCAACCAGTTTTAAAACATGTCTTTTCTTATTAACAGGCTCAAAGTCTTTTGTTGAAATATTTTTTTTAACTATTTATGAAAAACATCTTAACATTTGGTCCACTAAACAGTATAGAAGTTTAAGACTTGAAAAACTATGAACTTTGGTGTCTTAGGGGAGTGTTGACAGTTTAGAAGCAGTTAAATGAGATGACTCAGCCCAAAGTATTGCTCAGTAATTTTAAGTATGAATCTGAATTTCAGAGAATTATACATTAAAATTTTAACCATTATAGCCACTTCTGGAGTGCAGGAACTATTATCTTTGTGCCATTGACTCCTAGCACAATTTAGGACCTTGTAGGTACTAATTTATTGCCATGTCACAAAGAAAGTAACATTTGACCCCAAGTCTTGGAGAAGTAGGAAGAATACAGCAAGTACTATAAGTCCAGGAGGAGGGAATGGTACGGGAAAACTATAGCTTAAGTTGGTTAAAGAGCACATTAAGTGACAAATGTAGGAAAGTTAGGTTGAGAGTAGATTGTAAAGGGTTTTGAATGTGGTTTAATCTTACTTATGAATGACAATGAAAGTATCCCATTTATTCATGTCAAAATGTTGATTTCTCACAACCCTTTAGGTAGTTCCCAGCCCTGAGCCTGTTCATAGACCAAAAAATTCTTGGATGTCAGATCACTTAAGGACTCTCCCTTTTATATAGTGGTTTTAATTTCATTTCAAAGGGTTTTTTTTTTTTGGCACCAGCCTTGGAGATGGTGATCTGGTCATCTTAATCATGATAGAGCGTTCCAGGCAGGGCAGCTTTACAACTGCAGTTGGCTTTGTAATTGTAAGTCTGCCTAGACTGACACCTAGAACTACAATTGAGAGGCTATACTGTTTGCCAGACCAAGGTTTGTGGGTTATGCATGTAAATATAATACCCTTCCTACCAGTTCACTTGAGAACACTATTGTTACCCAATTTAGTGATTCAAAAAGAAATTTAAGAGGGAGTAGGTGTCAAGGAACTAATACTAGCTAAGGTATTTAGGAGAATCTGGCCAGCATTTTAAATGGTAATGAATCTGAAATGGAGTCATGCCAGTCTGATAGGCTGTATTTTCAGTGTCCCCTTGTAACTAGTTGTCACCAAACGATCAGGTCTTTCATACCTCCCCAACTCCGCCTCGATGTGTTGCAGAGCCACAAGACAGAGAAGAGCACTAAAGTATCGCTTCATGACCACATAGATTAAACTGTTGATGAAAGAGGAATACATGACTTTAGTTTAATTCATTATTGGTTCTGGCCTGCAGCTCACCTTTTACTCAAATTAATACAAATGATATTTGAGGATAATTTTCAAACATGGCTCAGTCTCACATTTCCATTGTAATAATTGATCTTGGGATAAAGGGGACTCATTGTATCTGAAAGATTTTTCTATTCTATTATTTTCATGTTGTATTTAAAACTCACTGGATGAAAAATATTAGTCTCATGCACAGCTGTACAGCGGTAGTGATAACTTTACACTTTAATGTGTTGTTTTTTGAACTCTGCTCTCCCAGATTGCTAGTCCATTAACACTAAAATTGTGTGAGGTTTAAAGATTTTCTCCTGTGAGAAGAGTTTATTTAAATAAAACATTCCAGAATATGTAAGAGATAATAAACTACAACAAATCTAATGTCTGCTGCAAATGGATATGAGCTTTTTTTCACTGCTTTAGGTGATCACATTTTTCCTTGTTAGAGTCCATATAAGATCAAGAGTGGGTAAGGGCCATAGCTGCTCTGGCTGCCTGCTAGCCATGTGGCGCTCAGGACTATACCTTGAAAGAAAGTGTCCTGTAGCACCCTGTGTCTGGAGCACCTATTGGTGTCCCTACTCTTGAGTTTTATGATTGAGATTCTGCTTTTTGTCTGAGTTCCCCATGTCCACCAAGACCATTCATGGGAACTCACAGTTCCAGAAGGCTGAAGTGAAACGTTGGACATGGGAATCTCCTGGTGGATAGTTCCACAATGAAATTGACCACATCATCTTCAATCGAAGGTTTTGCCTGACCAATGTCACTGTCGTCCCAAAATTCCAAACAGGATCAGACCACCGTCTCCTTTGTGCAAAAATTCTACTTCACACAACGGGGAGAAAAGGCTGCAAAATTTAAGAAGAGAACTCCCAGAATGACTACCAGTTGGGAACTCTTTGGCACCATTGCGGCAACATGGGAAGATACCATCATTGACGACATGGATGAAGAATACAACCAACTGGTTCAGCACCTCCATGATTGTGCGAAGAATGCCTAGAGAAAGCCACAAAAGGACACCTGTCTTCTCTTCCAAATTTTTTTTTTTTTTGGGTCACACCCGGCAATGCTCAGGGGTTTCTCCTGGCTCTGCACTCAGGAACCACTCCTGGCGGTGCTCGGGGGACCATATGGGATGCCGGGGATCGAACCCAGGCCGGCACAGGCCGGCCGCATGCAAGGCAAACACCCTACCCGCTGGGCTATCCCTCCGGCCCCCTCTTCCAAAACTCTTGAGCTCATTCACGAATGTGGCAAGGTCGCGAGCCTTAGGCGACCAAATGCTAATGTCCAAGCTCGCAAAGCCGTGCAGAGAAGCAATAAAGGAAGACCTCAAAGGGAGAAGAGCAGAAATACTGGAAGATGCAACAGAAGCTGGGAAAAGCATTCACACCACCCGCCTGTCCTTCGCCAACTATAAGACCAAGATGACTGCCCTCCGACGCCCTGATGGATCTATCACATCTTCTAGAAAGGCAAAGGAGAGGATTATACAGGACTTCTACTCAGATCTCTTTGATAGCCATGTCCACCTTCCCACATACCAAATTCCGCAGTATGGATATGTCGTTCCCAACGTTCTCCCTTCTGAAATCCGACATGCCATTTTTTTCGTAAAGAAGGGAACAGCACCAGGGCCAGACAAAGTCAGACCTGAACACCTGAAAAAATCTGCCGCCAGTACTCATCAATACACTGGCTCGGCTCCTCACACACTACCTGTCTGAATGTAAGGTGCCCTCCGAATGGAAACCCCAGCAGGACAGTTCTACTGTTCAAGAAGGGAGACATTCACAACATTGGCAACTATCGCCCCATCTGCCTGCTGTCCATCATCTACAAGCTGTTCACTCTAGTCATCCTGAACAGGATTGGCAGAACATTAGATGAAGGACAACCATGTGAGCAAGCTGGCTTCCCGAAAAGGATTCAGCACAGTTGACCATATCCACACGGTAACCAAGCTCATTGAGGTTTGTAGGGGAGTTCAAGATGCCACTCTGTCTACACGCTCATTGATTTAAAGAAAGCCTTTGATTCTGTGGAGACCAAAGCGGTCATCGAAGCCCTCGCCAAACAGGGCATTCAAACCCAATACATCAAGATCCTTCTTGAGCTGTATTACGGATTCACCACCAGGATCTCACCATTCTACAAAGAAGTGATCATTGATGTCAAAAGAGGGGTTCAACAGGGTGATACCATTTCACCAAAACTCTCAGCACCACCCTCAAGAACATCATGAGGCAATTAGAATGGGATGGAATGGGAGTGAAGATAGACGGTCGGCAACTACACCACCTCCGCCTCGCTGATGACATCGTTCTAATAACACCAAACATTAGCCAAGCGGCACAAATGCTGACTGACTTCTACCGAGAATGTGGAAAGATAAGTCTACAGCTGAATCGCAACAAAACTATGTTCATGAAAAATGAACTAGTTCCAGAGGTGCCAATCATTCTCAATGGAACAAACATCTCTGAATCTCTGAATGCAGCAGTTATGTGTACCAAGGGCGAGAACTCAACATGATGAACAACCTAAAACCTGAGCTCACGCAGGAGGAAAAGAACAGCATGGAATGCCTTCAAAATCTTCGAAGAAATAGCTAAAAGGACAAAAAACCTCTGGCTCCAGGCACATCTCTTCAACTCCACCGTTCTCCCTGCATTTACATATTCCTCAGAGACCTGGGCCCTACGAAAGCAGGATGAGAACGCTATTTGGGTCTCCCAAAAGGAACTGAAAGAGCTATGCTTGGAATATCACGCCTCACTCAGGTGAGAGAAGGAATCCAAAGTTCTGACCTCTGTCGCAGTTCCAGAATCAGGGACTTTGTCTCGTTTGCCAAGGTATCGAAAATCAGATGGGCTGGACATGTAATATGATTTGGAGACGACCGCTGGACTAGAGCCATTACCGACTAGATCCCATGGGATGTCAAAAGATCACATGGCCGCCCACCTACAAGATGGTCAGACTTCTTCGTCAAGACCCTGAACGAACTGTTTGAGGCTCTTCGTATTTCTGAAACAACCAGATGCCATTGGGCTACATTGGCACATGATAGGGTCAAATGGAAATGTTACTGGTGCCTGCTCGAGGAAATCGATGAACAACGGGATGTCTAATGATCTAGTGAT